>JAQGAF010003892.1:0-15917 GCA_034687865.1 Kryphioiulus occultus
TATGTACTCCTTTTCATTTAATCGTGAACAACAATTCTTATACTGTTCAAATACTTTTTTTGATCACTGTACATGTAACAGATGACGGGACCCTTCCCTATACCTTCCAAGTAAAATTTGTATGGTTGGTTCTGTCCACATCGACAATGATATTTTAAAACGAATTAATGTACAGATTATTTCATTCTGGTGGTTCTAATTTTTTTACAAGTTCTGGCAAATGTAGCCGTTTTTTAATCGGTTATTTTTTATCCCTATTTGAATTACGAAATGACAGATTAAATAAAATCAGAAACATCCACCAAGTTAACGAATTAATCTGAATATATTTACCTACTTTTGCTTTAATAAATTATGATTGTCGCCAAAATTTATTGATTTCCATAGAGATTGAGTTATTCACCAGGAACCTCTTATCAGCTAGTTGCATATTCCTTCGTAAAATTATTCACAAATAAAAAAAATTGATACAATTTAGGGGTCAATCGAAGGTCATGACCTTTTGAATTTTATCGATTAGCTTTATTGGTGAATAATTCAACAAAGGAATATGTAACTAAACAAATAATAGGTCCCCGACTATCGAATAACTCAATCTTCATGAAAATTTAGAAATTTAGCAATATTTATCATTTATAAAAGCAAAAGTAAGTAAATAAATTTGTTAACATGATGGGAAAAGGCGATGAATGTCACATTACATCAGGATGAGCTATGGGATGACATCATCTTAAAAGGCCTTAATCAACATTTGGAAAAACTGCAACTACCAGAATGACATAATTTATGCAATACATTCATTCGATTTTAAATATATTTGTTGTTGTGACCATGAACAGCCATACAAAATTGAACATGGTAGGAATAAGCTAGGTACTATAGCCCCTGAAATGTAATGTGAATGATAAAGGAAATAGAATTTGCTCAGTTAAACAACAGTTAGATGGTTCCCCAGAGATGAAATTTTCAATTTCCCTGACTTTTTCAGGTTTTCAAAAAAATTTCTTTACCACCTTGACCACTGCTAATGCAAAAAATATGGCATATGCAAATGTGAGAAGCTATAAAATTAATGTAGGGCATATTCTGAAGTACAGTCGATAACTAATCCAATTAACAACTCCAGATAGGATAAATACATGTAAATGTATGTGTGGCAGCACCAAGAAGTTGAGTTAGTACATATAAATTCTACCATGCATTGCATGTAATCTCATGCAATGCTCACAATGTTTTTTGAACAATGTTTTGTGGAAATTTTCACACAGTCACAAATGTAGGAATGAAACAGTGTGCAAAACTGAACATCATGCAAACCCAAAACCTAGCCACAATGTCTGCAAAAGTACTTGTAGTTTCATTTCAGCAACGACTTTGTTTTTCGTTCCCACGTTCCATCTGCGTGGGAGGTTGGTTTCAGGGGGTGCTTAACCATCATCAAACTTGCTGCAACTCGTCTCCAGGACAAGCCGAATAATTAAGTGGAACAGCCGAGGATTATAACGGAATAAAGTTAATAGGGCATGAAATCTAAGTTGAAATTGATTATGTTTACTTGATTAGTTGCGCGTCTGAGGATTTTATGAGCGAATTAAGTTTTAGTACAGAAAAACAAAACTATTAAAGGAATCGTGGCGTAATAAGCTTCGATGCTAGCACCGTCCTCCAACAACAACCCTGCAAATGGCGCCATTTAACCCGATGCAAAGCCATGGGAATGAAAATTACTGAAGGCGATGCATTGCCAACTTCAAGATGTTTGCTCGTAGCGAAGGCAATTTAAGGAATCACATCAGCTTAACAATGAAAATATTATAACTAGCTGGAAAATCCCCGGAGTATTTCTCGCCCAAGTCGAACCCAGTTTTCTGCAAAGCAGTAAAATGAAGATTTCGAGTGCATTCAAATGCTTTCAGAAATTTCAGAAGTGTTTGGGGAAGAGGGCCACAAGGGGCAAATCCACTGGTGTAATATATAGGATTACCGAGGAACATTTACAGAATGAAATTACGTTTATTACCATCCCGTTTGGTGCATGGCGTATATCTTTTTGCCATGCCCGAAGATACCTTTTGCATTGGCGCCAAACTTTGCCAGAGGCCATGGAATGGAAGGACTTGAATTATCACCTCCAGAACAGAGGCTACGAATTCGAGATGAAATTGGGCCATAAAAAGTAGGCCCTTCAATGCATCGCCCTGCAGAAAGTTTGAAAAACTATCGTTTCCATAATTGGTAGCACAAAGAGTTTGTCTAGCATAAATGTATGAGAATGAACACGAACAAAATGAAACATCAAGCAACTATTTCAATGATGTTACAACGAGAAAGTTTTGCGCCAACTACTGCAAAATAAGCTTACATTTATGAAAAATTGTTAGTCAGACTCGAAATGTATTACTTTACATGCCCTGCTGCTGCGCTGCTCCAATCAAGCGCTTTGAGAAATGGAGCTTCTCCTAACGGCTACTAACCAAGTAGGGTTTGATTACACATTTTATGCATATTTGGAGCTGGCATATACCATAATTTATCCTTATTAGACAGTACATAATATTAATGAATGCTATGCTTCAACATCCAGTGTATACTGGACCTACTTGTAGTATGATAAAGTTCAAGTATTATTTCATCACTAAGTCGTGGTTTCCAAACAACATTCTCCAACGAAGTAATGATACCTGTATAATCATTGACAGAAAAAATTGCAAATTCACCGAAATTGATAAAAAAATAAAACAAGACTAAAAACGTCATAAGCGAAATGTTGCAAAGCTGGAGGATTTTCCACCTACATTTTTTTTATAAAAGAAAACGATTGGTTAATATTTGGTTATCCAAATCTAATTTCCATTATTTAAGATCTATTTTTCATTCAATTTCGATGAAAATGATGCCGAGTGCTGACACATGAAGTGGTGGGTGTAACAATCACGACTCTAATGTAACAAAATACTCGACCCTTGCATTTTCTATGCACCTAGGGTGAATTTAAATTAATTAAAAGCAAACGTGTGTCTGAAATATATTTTCTAGACAAAGACATCGCGTATTAATTCACAAGAAGCACATTTTCGTTAAAAATATGACGAATTTAAAAGTAGCTATTCACGGTTATAGCAAGTAACATTTATAACGAGCAATTTGAGTCGGTCCCTTGATGCGCCCTATAACCGAAATTATAGCGTTATAACCGAAATCGACTGTTCAGGGTGCCTACTGGGTTTGGTATTGCAAATTCCATGACTTTTCCATGACTTTTTAAAGACTTCAAAAAAACATGAATGCCTATTAGAATATGGGGCCATTCAAGTTTTATGTCATCAATAAATGGCGATTTGCATAAAAATTCTCTACCACAGTGATGATATGATTATTCGTAGGCGAAATTTTTTTTGCGAAACTGGATGATAAATGATGAATCTTAATCCAAATTTTTATATTATGAATCAATGAAAAACAAAAATTTGACCCTGCAGCAAATTTCATGACTTTTACATAACCCTGATGTAAATTGCATAACTTCTCCATGACTTCCATGGCCTGAGTTTCATTTCATGACTTTTTCATGACTTCCATGGCCTCAATTTCGTTTCACGACTTTTACGTGACTTCCATGACCGGTAGACACCCTGCAGTACAAGGCATGTAATGTTCAATGCACACACCTTGGCAACTGCATCACCTAATGACCAACGGCAAAATGCACACTTTTTTTGCAAAAGATATTTTTCTTTGACATGCGACGTTGTCAAATGAAAGGCAGAATTTCTCGCAATGATTAGGGCTCCAGCTCCAGGTTCAGTGTGTCGGAAAGGTTTATGCGTTTTCTGCAGCAAAGAACAGAAGAGCATGGCAAGGCCAGCGTCCAGCACCACCTTGGGAACAAATAAAGATGACCATAAAGTGCGAGCCAATAAAAGAGCGGTGTGATGAGAAGGGTCCAGCGTCGCAGGATCTGGCCATAAAGTTGGAGGAGATAAAACACCATTCGAGGGATGAAATGAGCTGTCACGGCTAACTGCTTATAAATTGGTGAAAATGTGGACGAAAACCATTTTCTGGGAATGTGGCAGCAGCGCTCAACTGGCAATTTCCGTCTCGCAATTGTGCAGCAAAGTTTCAAAAGTGGGATGTGCTGCTTCCCTGATAGAAAAATGTTCAAAGAGTTGGTCGTATCTTATGTCATTAGAGACCAAGCATAAGATCCATTTTAAGCAGCCTTGCTTATTGGATGCCCTCTTATCTCCACTGCACCAGGACACCGGCAAGGAGGCAATACGCCATCATAATGGTCTCGTCAAATTATTCATTAAATTGCCTAAGCCTCCTGTCTGCAACACCATTACCTAGAATTTAGCCAATAAATTGTGGCCTTATACTTAGAAATTTGCAATTTAATAGTCAATTACAATTGCTCCTGATCGTGCGAATTTCAGCTTCGGTGCACTCTGGGGCTTTTTTTCCCGAAGAATGATGAATGGTGCTGTTTCTGGGTATTGGAAAACATTCCTAAACCACTTTTTATAAGCCCTTTTTATGTGCTGTAGCGATTTTGCACTTGACTTTTTATGGCCGTGCTAATTTCCATAAAGTTCTTTGTCTCAGGAGTCAGGGAGGTGAAAAAGACGATGACTGCACCAATAACGCCCTTAATCCTCCCCATTCTTCAATCTTTTTCAATGAACTTTTCTCCCAAACATTTAAAGAGGTGCAAGAGGTCTGGCGGAAATTACACTTGAAATCACATTAACTGAAATGAAAATTAAAATCATCCTGATGTGAAGGGCAATGGAAACCGCTTTTTGAAGCTGACGACCATAAGACTAAGACCAATGAAAGGAAATGAAAAGCGAAACCATCCTAATGTGAAATTGCTATCTAAATAATTTTCTGGAGATGCAAATCATACGACTATGTTCGTTATATTACTTATTTGGAATGAAAATGTACAGGGATGGAGAACGTAATGGAACACATTTGTATACAGAGACATTTCTTCATTAATACATGGATAGAGTTTTGGGCACACATTGTCTTCAACAGAACCTCAACCTTTTTTGAAATAGCTCACAAAAGTTGTGAAAAATCTATACTGGATTTTTACACCAATCTATAAGAAGCATTATTTTAAGTTACGCTACCATTACTGGCACAGTACGTATCTTTAATTAGCATTAATTATTGGAACTAAAACTGTAAAATGTTGAAATATTTTCATTGTGCTGATCAGGGAAGATGTTGAAGTTTAGCTTAATTATTCAACTTCAACCATTAATTAAATGATTACTCAAACGTTTGTAACACCTGTACTGAAATGTTATACCAATCTTTCAGAAGCACATTTTAAAGTTCGGAACCTCCTTTTTGCCACAAAAATTAACGCTCTCTTCATTCCTCCTTGAAATGGACAATCAAAAGTTTTGAACATCTTTACTAAAATTGTATACAAATCTTTTAAAAGGACTTATTCTACCAGTAATGGTCAATGAAGTTGAAATCTGATGAATGTCCAGTTTAGGGTGAGCATATACTACATGTAGTTTACCTAAGTTAATCAACCTCAACGATTCTTCATTTCTGCCTCATTTCAGTTTCAAAAATATACCAGAGTGCTCCATGACCTTAAAATCTAGTGACTGTGTTAGCCAGGGAAGGTATGTTGCAGTTCTCATAAACTTCGAAACCAAGGAACCAACATAAAATTGTATCTTCACCCAAGTGAAAATTTCCATTGAGTCCCATTAAAAAATCCAATCTGACTAATGGGAATAACCTGACTTGCTAATTGGACTAACAAGACCTAGTGGACCTAAGGGACCCAATTGCTTCTGTCTCATAAATAAAGGGATCAATAGGAATAATGGGATCCTGTTAGTTAGCAGACATTTCACAACAAGACATCAATGGGATTTGTCTCATAATTAAGGGATCAATAGGACATTTAAATGTTTTATTGATCACTTAATTATGAGACATTTAAATGTCTTATTGATCCTTTAACTATGAGACAAATCCCATTGATGTCTTGTTGTGAAATGACTTAATTAACAGGATCCCATAATTATGGGATCCTGTGAGAGAGGAATCAGATCGCAAATTAGCACTCCTATGTTCACCAGTACCGGATGGCCGAGTGGTTAGAATGCCTGCCTATCAAACCCAATACCTAGGATTTAATCCCACCTAAGTAAGTTTATTTTAGTAAATATTCTTGTGTATTGATAATGATAATGATAATATAACAATTTACAGTAGGTTCGACGTCACTAAAAGTCAAATCGTTTATAGGACCCATTAACCATGGGATCCAATAACCAATGGGACTCACTATTAACGGATCCCATTGGTAATGGGATCCCTTTAGGTATCATAGTCCATAATCTAAGGAAAGTCTAATTGGCCATAATCTAAGGTACGATGGGGTGCCTTCATAATGGGATCCCATTGCCAAAGTCCCGCATTCAATGGGGTCCCTTTCAATGGGATTTCTCACTTGGGCAATCTCCTTGTGGTCCCAATTATTGTCCACATCTGTAGTTTTGAAAGTTGGGTAACGATCTGACTGGTATTAACTGTGTATTTAGTCAGTTTTTAACTCACTCCTTTTTTAATTTTTATTTCAACAAAGCATGTCTCAATGTGAAACCCTTTCAATATTGCCTGAAACCTAAAACCCTTCTTTATAATCAAACATTCCAGTGATTATGGTGTGTATATCGCCGAGCAGGCAAGGTTTGAAGGAAACCAAACTTGCAGAAGTTTAAATCAAAACGCACACAAAAGGATGCCATTAATAAGTTCATCTATCATGCTTTGCAGGTCACGAGTGTGGACAAGCGGTAAGCAAAGAGTGATGGTGCCATGTTTGCTTACACAACAATGGTAGGTTCAAGAAGAGTCATGAGATGTTCTCAACCAGGGTCAAACCAATGAAGCAGAAGGATGAAGCAATAATGAGAGCCAAATCCATTTGCGCTGTTGAAGAGAGAGCAGATTGATATGGCAGCCATCCTGATGGACAGTGGTGGAACTGCTTTCAAGAGATGATTGTGTGCACGGCTTCACGCTTCAAGGGATATGAAAACTTCTGTTTTCCCAATGAGTTCCAAGCAAAACATCTGGATGGAGCGAGATTAGTTCAATCTATTGCATTTCCACCTGCAGAGCTTATCGAAGGTTCGACAGATTGGATGAAATCATCAGAAATTCCAGGCAGATGTGAATGCATAAAATGCGTGGCAATAATACAGGAACAGAAATTCAATTACACAGCGAATTAGGCACTGACGAGGACCATATTTGCGCTTCACGTTGACGGAATAGTACTTCAGGAATAAATCCCAGACTTGGAATTTTTACCAATCTTTATCAACCTAAGAAGTCCTCTGCGGAACCTAGCTACCAGTTTATTTCAGCAAACTTTTAAAAGTATGCCTTATTCCTCAAGATCTCATGCATGTACTATATTTGTACTACACTGCCACAGGTTCCTCAATGGAACTCCAATATATTACTCCCTTACCCAGCTGCAAACAACCATTCATGATATTATTGATTTCAATAATCAGACTTAATTCCCCTATAGAAGAAATTGTCATCTTCCCTAACATTTCCCCGACAATTTCAGGTTTTTAAAATACATTTCCGTGGCCACCCTGACCACTGATAATGCAAACCAACGTAAAAATTCCATATTTATTGCTTACTACACAGACATAAAATGAAATACACATTTTCATTAGGAAACAGCAAATTTAGAATAGTTCTTTTTTGTTTGTAAAAATTGAAGATTTCAATAACTTTTTCCACAGAATTTTTTGTTATATTTTGATTTCTGTGTTAGCCAATTACTATGGCTATTTACATGGCTTTTTAAAGACTTTCTAAGTTCTACAGTGTATGACAATTCCAGGTTTTCCAGGTTTGGGAGAATCCTGACAAGTGTATCAATACAAAGTCATGTTCAAATGCACCCTACGGGGTCAATGAACATTTTTTATTTGGAGGCGTTTCACTCGTATCCTATTTTTCTATTTCACTTTGGTGGACCTATGTGAGAGCCAAAATGGTCCTGGTGGGGTTTAGTGCCCATTAGTTGGGGCCCGAATTAATAACGTGAATCCCCACCCATGCATTGCAAATTGTTTGTTCGGAAATAACTGCGGTATACCTTGTAATACGTTTTCAACCCTACTTGATAAGTAGACAAGATTCTAGTCAGTTGGATTTCTTTGTTTCTTTTTTATTTTTTGTGTATACCCTAACCTACACTAACCTAAAATGTAATTTCTTTACTTTTTCTTGCCATAACCACAGGAAAAGCTCATTTTCTAATAGCGACTACATGTATGCTGGAGCAGGATAGCGAGCAGGGCAAATACTGTAGTATACACTGTAGTTAATTGTTCTTTTGTGGCCATGTGCTTTAATAGAAATGCATGGTCTTCGTATGGAAACTTTTCCAATCATGCAGTGCTTAGTGCCCAAATTTACAAGCTTACGAAACAAGTCTCCAAAATGGATGTTGTATATCTAAAATGTAAGAAAATTCCAGCGAAAATGCGTTCTATACCTGAGTACGCTCTCGAGCTCAGCCAACCCATTCTTCAAAGACCAATATTTTACAAATAGCTACATGTATCTATGAAAGTTCTAATACAATTTTAGATACATCTTACTGATATCAGACATTAATCCGTTCTCTCAACCCAGCCATTGTTAGACAGCTAGTTTGCTGAATAAAAACGTGGGTCTCCACATCCTGTCTTGGTTAAAGAAAGCGTCCAGTGATGTTCCTCATCCACTACGTCCTTTATATCTTTTAAAGAGCAAAGAAAGCGTTATGGCCAACCGCGGACATTAAGGAGGCCTGCGGCCACCTGAAGATTTACTCCCCCAACTATAGAGCTTTTCCGCAAAATTGGATTTTTTTTCTTGCCATGGAAACACCACCAGGCTGTTTTCTATTGCTGGGTTTGTTAGAAAACAATAAAGAAACTGGGCTTGACACCCACATAGGGCAGTTACCAGGATACCAGATAAAACGGGCGTCATTGCCAAAGACCCTAGCCTTCATCACTCCTAAGTGCCCGTTTATTGTACCTTTACTTCAAGAAAATCTTAAGAACAGCAGAGGTATTAACCGCAACTGAGTCTGCCAAATGGTTGCAAGCCTGCAACAGTTGACCGAGACTCAATTTGTGGTGTTACTCCTTATGATGAGAGGTTTTCAATAGTCTGTACATTGGGAGTGATGTAAGCCTACTTCTGTCCAAAACGTTTTTGGAGGCTCTAATGGTAATGGAAAACGGAAGATAAAAGCATAGTTGGTTTGCAATCAGGAGCACATGAATGCTTTAAACTTTTTTCAGTCACTTTACGAATTATTAAGAAGAAAACGTCATATAATTACAATGATGAACCCTGAAAAGTTATCCTTTTAAATCTCAGTTAAGTGACGTCCAAGTATTACAGTATGTCATTGGTTGGCCAAACAATGAGTCATCACTGACAGATATGCATGTAAAATATTGGGTTAAAACCCATCATCTGTGAGCCAGTTTTTCAAAAAAATGTTGCCAATGGCATTTTGTTTTTATTTAATTTATTTTGCTTTTTCTATTGTTGTGTTAATCCTAACATAATCAAACTTAACCAAGGCTAACCTGAAATGGTGACCACCCTAATGCAGTGGTAATTGCTGATTAAATTGGCTTTATGGAATACACACTGCTACCAAGTGGTATTCACTTACTGATTCTAGGGTAACGAGTTAACTTGAACTGAATTGAAAAATGGACATTATTTATTTAGCTTCCCAACATCCACGCAACCACGCAATCACTGCCAGCCCACGAGCTGATAAGGGAAGCCCACTTTCTCATCATGTCTATAGCGGATTGGGCAGCAGCATGGAATAATGTATACAGAAGAGTTACTATTTTTAAATAAATCTGCATCCTTAAATCTGGTAACGCCCACATAAATTTCCGTATACGACAATGCTTTAATTCCTAGATATCGTTGATAGAAAACTGTACAAAACCATTATTCAAAAGAGATTTTTAAAATAAATTCTCAATTCGATATTTTTTTGGTCAAGGATTATGTCATGTTTAGAGGGGGCGGGGTGAAATTGATGACGATTGCTGACACGATGAAAGATGGTCTGAAAATCACGATTTAGTGATGACTTCAAACTTAAATATCTCCTTTAAATACATGTAGATTTTATTACATGTATTTTATTACATCTATGATATTTAAGTTAGATGCATTTGAAATATGTCCTTAAATGTTCAAAATTGTATTTCAGTTTAATTTGGTGTTTACTAATTGTGTTGCTTGCACAAACTTTCATCTACAATTTTTATCAGAAAATGCAGTTTTCCAATTTACAAATTCACTTGTGGACATTCAGAAGAGAATACTGTATTCGGTTGTGCAATTTGGCCTTACATTTAATTGAGCAAATGCCAGCTTTTCAAAGATATGCAATAAATGAGCTGCTGCAAACGAAGATAAACTGCCAAATATACCGTATGTGCTTGTTGCCCAAGTGCCATTTCAAATGTCTAATTCCAGAAGTGTCTCCATCCAATCTTCATAGTGCACAAGTAACATTCTCATGTACACGTACATGTATATTATTGCGACATCTCAAGAGCCATAGTGATACTAAAATGAATCAACCTATGTATTTAGCCAAATAAAGAAACTGTCCCGCACAGAAGACTTGGATAGTCCAGGCTGCTGCAGTTTCAAGTCAATCTTCAAAATAGCAAACTTATTCACAGGATATGCATGTATTTACATCACATTTTCTTTCCGAAGCCTCGTTTAACTCTTGATGCGACAATACAGAACATGTATCAGCAACATCCCATTTTGTCAAAGTCTCCCCATGTCGGTTTTCTCAGGGAAATATTGCATTAGATCTGCATGTATTGCAAAGACAAATGAATAGCTTCAACGTTTCTACACCTAGGAGATAAAAGGCAATCTCGAAGCTGGCATGTGTCTCGCATTTCCAAATCGGCAGAATGTGAATGGATATCAAACACAAATGATGTTGCCCCAAAAATTCCAATAAAGACTACACGGGCAGATCGTTTAGGAGACGACGAAAATGTTAGCTCTAAGTACGATATTGCATCGTTAGACTTATAGTTTGCTCGACCCATAAAATGATATCCAGGAATTCCTGCAGCATTCCTCAATGCTGAAGCAACTCATTCGAAAGCAAACGGAAATCCGATAAAAGCTACTCCAAGACAGCTTTCCAACATTCGTTTTTTACCGGGTTTTTTTGGAAATTTATGAGCATTCATACCCATAGACAATTGCAGCCTAGGCAGCTTATCACACACAGATGAATTGGTTTAAAACATGGGCCGAAATAGAATATGTTCAGCGATTTCAGATCTGAAGATCACAAGTTGCCTTTATGAGACTCATTTACACAATAAAGTATTGACCGAATGTTTAATCTGGAGCACAAATTCATTATTAAACATGCTTGTACATGTATTTACCATAGATATGTTGATCTCTTAATCAGAGATCAGCGTGAGAACGAGTTTGTTCGTCCGTCTTAAGTTATGCTCATTTACATCTTCAAACAACCACTAAATTGTGCATGGCAAATACTGCGCTTACATGTACATGCTGGACATTAGTTCGTCTAGCAGATTCGATATCCGAGAAACCGGGGCAATTGATTATCTTAGAGCCAGTATCCAAAAATAGGCAAATCAATGGTATTTAAGCATAACTGCAAATTGGCAAAATTAGCACGCCAACAAGGCAATTATTGTTTTTTCTGAATCTTTGGAATGGTATCTTTGGACAGCTCAAGCTTTCGGTTCCACGGCACCCAAACTAAGTCGTACTACATGTATACATATATAAGCTAAACTTGAGGTACAGGAAAAGTATCCAGTTGTTAATAATTACAGCAGTAAATATGTCAATCTCTTAAGTTATGCACAGGTCAGGGTTAGTAGGGATTTGCTCGTGTCATCTACCCCATTACGTCATCATTTGTCAATCATTGATCAAAAACGTTTTCTGTATATACAAATGACAAACAGAAATTATGAATTTCAACTTCTAACTGTAAATGGTTTTGCAAATATGTGTCACAAATGCTTGCTTGGCAAGTTTAGCAGACTTGGAAACGTTCAAATATAATGTTATCACCTTTTCACAACCCTCCACGTACATGTATGCACTCATTTATAAACCCCTAAATAATTACACAACCAATGGCCAAAAACGGTTTCGACTTTGCCGTAAAATTAAATCAGAAATGACGAATTTTAGCTTACAAGAGTAATGGTCTATGTATATCAGCGTCACCTGTGTGTGAGTTGGCTGTACAGAGATGATGGCTATATTACTTGAGCGTTCCTTAGAGTTCCAAGAAACTGCGGCAATTCATTACATTTAACAAAATGTCGTTATCTAGGCGAAAGAATGGTATTTAGGCATAATTAACAAACCAATTATGCAATTAAGGTCAATCGGTTATCTTTGGAATGTGACTTGCTGGTGCTCAGGTTTGGATCCCTGCTCCAAACTCAAAACTATTTTACGCTAAACTTGTGGTTAGTTTTGGGCTCCATCTTGAATTCCTTGCAGAAAGCATCCAGACTCATTGGAAACCTGACATCGCCCTGAAGTTAATTACAACGCTGTGAATTTCACAGTTGAAAATGGAATGAAAAGGGTCCCATCAAACTGGTATCAGATGAAGAGCAATAGATTGCCACCGTTCTTGTTATTCCCATCACGGTTCATGAGACTCGAATCATGAGCAATTCTACCAGCATCCTGAGATGGTGCTGATGACACTGCTAAGATTAATTAAGTTTTGTCGTTAGGAAATAACGTCGCGGTGGGTGCCCCGATCTTCTTTAATAAACGTCGCCTGTATCCCCATTCAATCTTGTTCAACATTCACTTTTTCTCTCCATTTTTTGCTTCTAATTTACCATCACCGAACGTGAATTTGCTCCTCGAATCGATGCCATCAGGCACACTCCGATGATTATGAACAAACACCATGCCAAGCATTTATTGACTAAATTAATTGCCGATTCAACATCCACCTGTTGACTTCACGTGAGGACAAGGCAAACCCGAATCCGGATTTGCAATCGCTTTGAAAGCTTCGGAAACGAAGTACAGTGTATTGACCGAGTATTTGAACACTGAAGAAATGAATTTTCTCCCTTTTTTCTTTCAAGTTCATAGCTGCAAAGCGACACAAAAAATTGGGTTAATTCGGTATGGTCCATTCTCCAGCAGAGGCATTTTAAGGCAGTGGGCTTCTCCTAACGGCTAGTAGGTTGGCAACAATTGCATGGCTGCAAGGGGTAGCTAAATCATACATTACCTGTACATAGATAGGTTAGGTGAGGTTAAGTTAAACCTCAGCTTCCCAAACGTTATCTTTCAGTACCTGTAAAGCACTACAGGAAACCACTTATACAGAAAGTCACTTTACCAAATTCATATAAAATATTCCATTGAATAATACATTCTGTACTTGTTAACTGTTACATGTGTTAACATGTATACATGTATTCTACAACAGTGAATATTAATGTGTTTACCAAGGTGTGTCGTTACTCAAAGAAAAGCCATTTTGACCCAATTTTACCCAAACTTACACAGGGTTGGGAAGCAGGAGGTCAAACACAGAAAAAAATTAAGAAACAGATAAATGCCTACAGTCTTGCAAATACATATAGACAAAAAAAGTTGCAAAATGTAGTAGGCTACACAAACGCAAGTTTGAAGCAGGGAATATACTGAGATTTATCCAAAAAGTGTTTAAAATGGTAAGTATGTGGATTGTAAAGAATCACTTATTCCTAATGACCTCCAAAATCCCAAATCACCATAGGAACTATCTCTATAAACCGATGCTTTAATACGGTGATGATACTATTTACTTCAAAGTAATCAAATTACAATAGCACAAACTCGTGTAAGCGTATAGAGGCAGAGGAAAAGCTTTCAGTAAATACATGTGTATTGCAACATACCTTTTGAGAAGAAATGCATGTCTGAAACATGCCGCCCTTATCAGATAATGGAAATGTATTTTTATGTTGTGTTATCCAAGCCATGATATAGTTTCCATTAAATAAAGTAATGTGAAGCAGTTTCTGCTCGTATATAGCACTCAGCTTTTCTGTCAAAACAATGCATTACCCAATGTACCGGTATGTTGGTAAACATGCAGGGCGAAGTGAAGTAAAAATTCACATTAAATGAAAATAACGAACATACTGATGCAGGGTTCCCACTCAAATTCTAAGTCGATTTATGTGACATTCCCTGACATTTTCCATGATAATTTTTAAAACAAATTAAGAAAAATGATGGGTTATATCCCACTTTTTTTATAAAAGATGACGGTTAATCAATTGGCGGATGAAAACTATAACAATATCCATGACAATATCACGAATTTTCACCAATTCCATGACTTTCCCTGACAAGTTTTCAATTATCTGACATTCCCAGATTTTCCCTGACATGTAATTCCACGCGTCATCAATACAAGCAACGGTTAATAAATTCCACATCAAGCTCACAGTAATTCAGGGCCCTATTCCACAAAGGAATGGTGTTGTACTTGTATAGAGTTATGGTGTATAATCTAACCCTCTATGGATTTGTACTTGTATGGAGGTACATGTATGTGATGTACTCGATACCTCAACGGAATTATACCGTATTTGTATAGTGGTAGGGATTATACTCCATACCGCTATACAAGTACAACTCCATACCTATGTGGAATAGGGCCCAGGATGAGCAACAAATTTCATGTTTTACTCCTTTTAAAAATTCAACAAAAGCAAGATATGCTTGACCAATGACAGACCTTGCATCAACAACGAACCTATAGACAGCACCAATTCTGCCAAAAGCAGCTTCAATGTCCGGGCAACTGCCCAAATTGGGAAGACAGCAGACAAAAAGTTGGTCAAGATAGGAGGCCTGACCATGCATGGGAATGGACAGCTAGAGTGGCGAATAAAACCGTGCCAAGAGGTACTTCATAGAGAATTCATTCCCGAAACGAGATTGGACAGCTCGTGTGGGGTCGGTTGAAAAGCCCATCCATATTGAAGAGCTGCCCTACACGATGAGAATTTTGATAAAGGTGGGAGAATGACAGTGTTTCTTCCAGATAGCGCATTGAGTCACAAAAACACCCTTCAGATTTCCAAAACATATTTGCCAGCTCTGAGGGTCTTGCATGAACGATGTCCGCAAGAAGTGGCCAATATTCGATCTCTTGAAATGACTGCTTTTTATCCTTGCGTTTAAGCTTAAGATAAAACCAAGACCTCATTTCTCGTGCACCTTCCAGATTCTACCCAACTCACAACTGAACGTTACTTTGAATTACACGAACAGTATTTGTACTGAAATAATTATTGTGCTTGAAAGGAACGCTGGAATGATTAACATACATTATTTTGTTAAAAGCTGTTTTATGGCATACATATGGCGTATTTGTACATGCATATTGCAATATAATTTAGAAATATTGCTCTTGGCATTTTAATGTTCTTCTATTATAGCAACATGGAAAAGACCACCATAAAAGGGAAGTGAAATTTCCCATTTCAAAGTTCCAGACAGACTGCCTTTGGCACTAGAGGACTATTTATTTCATCTCAGGTTGGCGTATAAAATGCCAAATATGCAAAAGTCATCCAACGTTTCCAAAGCTAAAGAAAAAATTAAAATTGAAAACTGATTAAAAAAAACTCAGAATCAAATTTTCTTCATGTACCGGTAGTATTAAGGTTTGGCGCGAGGTTTCTACAAGGGATGCGAGTGCGCGACTTCGGGGAAAGCTAAGCGGCAGCTGGAGGCAGGAGAGA
>JAQGAF010003893.1:0-15916 GCA_034687865.1 Kryphioiulus occultus
TATATATATAGGTCTCCCCATATTACGTAAAGTGCAGTAAACTATATATGGAGGGAGCTGTTCTTGCTCAGCAGGGTGTTTGCATGGAGGCCGGTTCATGGGTGGCGATTTGGTCATCTAATAATCCTCCATCAATAATTGCATTAGAACCTCTGTAAGTTGACCTCCCAAGGGACTGTCGCAAACTGGTCAACATATACTGTAGAATGAACTGCTGCTTATACTTAAATTTTACGGTAGGCCTAATGGGGCCGTGCATATATTTCATAACGCAATTTTTGCCATTTTAGAGACTCGCCCACCCCTTGAACACTATGCGTCCTATCCATCCCTAGTGTTACTTGACACATTTGCAATTTTTTTTTTAACTTTTTGCCCTTGTATGTTTTACGCAGCTTGTAGGTTATAAAGGACCTAGTGTACTATTTGATATTGATTCTGTACTTTTACTGATGACAAGTGTTTTTTGTTTAGACATCTTCACCTATCCATTCCAAATCTGAGCTGCAGTGCTCATAATAGTTAATTTTGCGCATCAGATTATGATGTAGAGCAGCTGCAACTCTCTGAGTGCTACATTTTCGAGATACCCTGGCCCTTGAAAAATGTTACGTAACGCAAGAAGAAAAACCTACGGACCTCCTGTAACAGTTCGTAACACTTTCACGAGTACCCACCCACCCCCTAGTGTGTTACGTAATATTTGCACGACCCCAATCACTGATGAATAATTTTATTAAAATGTTCATAATAAGTACCAGTATAGCTAGTGACAGTGCTGCAAATTTATCCAGCAATTACACTTACTGTACTGTAGTAGGTCTACATTGTACGGGAGACTGGGAGTTTTAACGCTGTAACGTAACTCTGGTCAGTCCAAGTTTTGCGAGCAGCCAATGAATTTAATCATCCGTTACTACATGTTGAGAACATGCTAGTCAACTTAGTCCGAGTGGTCACAACATACAGCGGTCACTGTCCATTGATTCAATGTGGTGACCGTCTGGTCTGTTAACACGTGGTCAACTTCAGATGTTCTACTGTATAAGCACACTGAACTAAATGGCGCTGCATGGCCGCACAATATCATATCTAACTAACCATTTTCCATTTTCCTGTATCTGGGAATATGTAGGCCTTCGTCACGCTATGTGTCTTGAGCGCATCCACGATTTTCCTTTTTTTTTTCTTTACGCTCGATTACTGAATGATAATGACTTATGTTTTTTAGGCATTGAATCCGAGCTGAATTACTTCAAGGAACTCGGAGTGAATATATTATGGCTGAATCCAGTGTACAAATCGCCCATGGAAGACGGCGGATACGACATCTCCGACTTCAAGAGCATCGATCCCACATTCGGTACAATGGAGGATTTCAAGAGTCTACTGAAAAGTGCCCATGAAAATGGTACGTTTGAGGACGATCGCGTCATTTATGATATTTGGCAAAAGCCACTGGAGATAAAATTTATACCGGCTCCATAATGTTTCCAGATATGCACGTCATCATGGAATATGTGCCCAATCACTCTAGCAACCAGCACGAATGGTTCTTGAAGAGCCGCGACCGCATTGATAATTATACGGATTATTATATTTGGGCGAACGGCCAGCCTGGCAGTAACGATCCTCCGAATAATTGGGTAGGCCTAATTTTGTTTTCCCCGATACGTCTTGAAAGGTTCTCGCGTTCACACTTATTTAGCTTCTTAATTAACGCGATGACCTCGCACGATTTATTTGCAGAAAAGCGTATTTGGCAATAGTTCTTGGACTTACGACCGCTTTCGCAACCAGTACTATTATCATCAGTTCCTTTCTTCGCAACCAGACTTGAATTTGCGAAACCCACTCGTACTCGAGGAACTCGAGGTTGGTAGCTTTGATCGGAGTTTCCTCATTGATCATTTATGCGAGCTGTGTCATTGTGTGTTGCGATTTGGTCGTCGTATAATTGCGATAAATTCGTCCTTTCATATCCAGGGCATTTTAAAATTCTGGTTGGATATTGGGGTTGACGGTTTTAGAGTTGATGCCGTCAAACATTTGTACGAGGATGAAGATCTTCCCGATGAACCGCTCTCCTCAGTCGGCAACCCTTCGGTAGAAATCATTTTGGTACCAAATTTAACAGCCGTACTTATTTGAATCCCAATAACAGCAATTTTGTTTGGTTGCAGGATTACCGAAGTTTAAAGCATAATTATACAGCTGGTTTACCAGAAAACCTGGATCTTCTCCTTGAGTGGCGCAAGGTATTGAAGACTTACGAGGACAAGGATGGCAAGCATAGGTAGGCTAATAATCTCGACCCTATTTGTAATAAATCGTGACGTTACAAACTGGTTATTATACATTGGAATGATAAACTTACCGCGTAACGATTTCGTTTCATTCCCTTATGATTTTCTAGATTGATGATGGTTGAAGTGTACGATGAAATACGCAACGTGATGACTTACTACGGGAATGAAACCGAACCTCTGGCTGACTTTCCTTTTAACTTCGTCCTGTTAGACCTCGACGAAAACTCGTCGGGTGCGAATGTATCTGCGGCAGTGTTGTCGTGGCTCGAAGCTCTGCCTGTTGGAAAATGGTCCAATTGGGTGGTAAGTCCAATCTCACTATAGGCTACATACCATAGGAGTAAGAGGGTGCATGGAACATGCGTAGTAAACAAAAGGGTGAACATTTACAAAAGCGAGCGTTTAATTATTTTCAACATAATCGTCAAATTTGTTAAAACCCATGTGTCAACACTTTTTCTGGAACTTGTTGAGTGCGTGGACAGTTGGGGTAACCGCTCTGTACGAGGGCGCGCCATAAAATATTACTTTTGAGGGTGAAAATACTTTTATTTCCGACAAACTTTTACGTTTTGATCTGTCCTCTCAAAAACGTGTCCTCTCTCAAGCTGAGCCCATACCGTAAGGGTTAAAAACTTGGAATTTTGCATGGAAGTAGCATAGGCACCGATGCCCTCAATTGAATACTAGTGCGGTACATTTTACTAATAGGAGCTGGGTTATTTCCGTTACCCCTTTTCAAAAATGTTCGCCCATGTCATTCTTTAAATTAATACATTTTTTTGAAAGGAAAAGTTGACAATTGTAGTATCAATGGTTCCTTTAATCTATCGCAGTTGGGTAATCACGACGTTGGTCGTATTGCCAGTCGCACGAGCCCGAGTTTGGTCGATGCTTACAACATCATCATTATGCTGCTGGGTGGAACTCCAGTCACTTACTATGGAGAAGAAATCGGTATGGTCAATGTGCCTTTGCCATTTCATCTAACACGAGATAAAAAAGGGCTTAATGCAGGCAGAGTAAGTCTCATAAAATGGTCTTCGTTGCATTCAAAATGTAATTGTGACGTAAATAACCCATAATATTATTGTAGGAGAAATACGCAGCAAAGACGAGAGATTTCGCGCGAACACCTATGCAGTGGAATGCGAAACCTGGTGCGGGATTCACCAATTCAAGCTCGCCTTGGTTGCCCATCAGTTCTGACTACGAGTCCCTGAATGTTCAAGTAAGTGGCATTTATATTTTCAAAGGTATCTGGCACTCGAGTAGCAGCAGCAATTGTTCTAGTACCTTCTTTTAACTTTAGTGGAAGATTAAACTTGTTATGATTTGAGCTATTGGAGTTTTTCTAAATATCAAAATCATCGAATGTGATTTTTGAACAATGCATAAATTGATAGAGCTTGGAACTATTTGAACTTTTCCATTCACGCACTCTCGTTTCATTTACGCCCTTAATATCACTAGTGAGTGACTACTGTGGTTATTGCCAGGTGCCTCGTATATTTCAAAACAATTTCTTAATCACCTAAGTAACTTATATTTTGATTTATTACTTTAGATTCAGAGGAGCGATGCAGAATCTCATTTAGAAATATATAAGAAATTGACAAAACTTAGGAAAGAACCAGCTTTTCTGTACGGAAAATGTCATTTTCCAACTATCTCGGAGGAAGTTTTCTCTTTCATAAGAGTTAAAAAGGGCAACCCGGGCTACGCCATATTTGTTAATTTTGGCAAAAATGCAACCAACATAAACGTTAACTTCGAAGCTGAAAAAATGAAGTTACCTGAGAAGGGACTCGTGGAGTTGAGGTCCGGTGGTAACTCCACTGTTTCTGCACCGAAATCCACGATCTATTTTAATAATATTGCGTTAGGTCCGTCCGAAGCTGTCGTCATTAATTTTGTTCCAAAATTTGACTCCTAAGTTTGAGTGGCCCTTCGTCGTGCTTTGTCTCCAGTCCAAAAAAGCTATCGTATAGATTGTTTTTATTTTAAAGCCGCTTTAGATGTGTAATCGTAAATGGACTTACAAAGTGCGCGAAAAAGGCAAGGTTGCTGAATTTTGTGTATTATTAATCAGTTCAAAGTAAAATCCTTACAGTGCACTAAATTGTCCTATTACTCTTGTCTGTTTGTATAATGGGCATCAATTGTGAGAGACTTTGATGAAATTATCCTTTCCTTATGGAAAGTATGCTTCAGTTCACAACACTGCTATCATTGCAAAATGCCAACGCCGTTGCAGGATTGGCGTTCAACTAATCATTATAGAGATATTTCTAAATTATTATTTGTGATGACGTGGGTCACGATCCATCATTTGTGATAATAATGTGTTATGATCAATCACTCGCGATGAAATGTCTAGTTTTGCGAAAAATTGCGCCTCAGCTAGATTTTCACAGTGTTCTACCTACGAGACGTGAGGCCGTTCAAATTGATGAAAATTATTATTTTTTGAAAAAGTTTTATGCTCCTAAAGGATATACTGAAACAACTAACGGTAAAAATCTCAATACTATAGAATTTCCAACTTTGAAAAAAAACAACCAGTTTTTGCGTTTTAATTTATCGTACAACCCTGGCGTTTCAGGTGCGGCATAGTAAACACAAGTGTTTTCTATACTTGACAATAACACGCCCTCAAATGGCCTGCCATTTGAGGGCGTGTTATAGTGGCGACGTGACCACGTCACGCCAGTGCCAGCCAAAGTGTGGCATGTTCAAGTTTTTGTCAGACGACACGGCAACTTATCATATGTACGGTAATACAGGGGTACCCGGCAACTTCGAAAATATCCCCATTTATTTTCGGCAGTTTCTCTCATTTTAGAACTTTTTGAGTTCTCCGACAGTTGTGTTTACTGTCCGTAGGTTCACTGGTGCCATAAAATTTTAGTTTTGCGCGAGAAAATACTTCGTTTTCCTTTCAACAAAGTTTTTGGGGGCTCTCTCTAGTGTCTTGACTATTTCGATCATTACGTAAAAAATTAAATTCGAAAATCTGGTATTATTATAGTTTTTTTTCTGTCTCCGTCAAAGAAAGTCATTATTGAAAAATACTTGAACCAACACATTTGTTGACAATCCCGTTCGGGTTGGTGTCGAGTCACGCCTGAGTATCATCACTGTCTGTGATGTACGTTAGATGCCAGAACACGCCTGTGTCAGAACATGACCTGTCGTGTCACTTTGGTGAGCGTTAATTCTGTTTATATACAATGTATATAAAGGTGAAAGCTGGAAACACATAACGAGCTGACGCGATATCGCGAAGCGATTTGATACCGTGAGAGCTAAAATTCGAAAAGGGTCCCTTTTTCTCGCCACAACCGCAATTATATCGATTGCAAAATTTTGGCAATTTTTCGTGTACCTTCGGATTTTGCACTTTCATTTTTCTGTCCGGTTAATTAATTAGTTTTAATTACTTCAGCGACACATGTACTGGTAAAATTTATTTTTCACTCCTTTCGCATTTCTATCTTCAACTGAGGAATCCTCGAAGCAAGATTGAGCTTATAAACTTACACTGTAGCTGAGTGGGAAACTAAGATGGATATTCTCTGTGTGCTGATGCCGTGTGGCAGGTTTTTTTTTTTTTTTTTTTGTAAATTAATCGTTATTGTCGAATTGCATAACGCGTTTTATTGTCATTTAGCAGAATCCGTGGCGATGTGGCAATATGTCATCAGAAAATCGTGTGATTTTACCCCATTTTGGCTATTCAGAATTTCAGAGCTTACACCGTGAGCCCAGTGTGATATTTCGAGAATAATACCTGTAGCTTGTCTAAAGGAGATTTCCCAATCATCGAGAGAATGGCGGAGCTCTATTGAGTTTCTATATTTTCTTTGTTGCCAACTTTTTTATTTACACGTATATCCGTCACGAGTAAAGAGGAAATGTCATGCTCAAAACTATTATAATTGCTGTTATTATATACCGTACAATTGTTAACGATAGGCGTCCTTGATCGCGTCATTCGTGATAATTGTATTTTAGTTGCACGAACGCGAGAGAACGTTTCATAAAGTAATTTTCTCGTAGCTAGCTCGGATCGTCCATTTCGACACGGACTCGATCGTTGTTGTGTTGCCGCGAAAATTAACATGAATCTGCGTATGCTTATTTGTTTTCTAGTTTTTTCTAGTTCGCTTCCTTACGTTCGTTCTTATCCCGAATTGGAATGGTGGCAGAAAACCGTCGTTTATCAGATCTATCCCAGATCAATGATGGACACAAACGGCGATGGAGTCGGAGACCTCGAAGGTAATGCGCGTATAGAGTTTTAGCGAATGATCCGTATAAAGTATAACGTTACTATGCCGATTGATATTCCCTTTATTTTTAGGCATTCGAACGAAACTGAATTACTTGAACGAAATTGGAGCGAATACCTTCTGGATTAGCCCGATTTACACGTCGCCGATGAAAGATTTCGGATACGACATCTCTAATTTTACCGACGTCGATCCTGTTTTTGGCGACTTGACTGATTTCGAAGCGATGATGAAGTCGGCCAAGAGTTTAGGTATAGAAGACAATTGGAATAAACCATTTTATTAATATTATTATTGTTTAAACGGAAAAGTTGAAGTTTAACGGAGTCGAATCACTCGAATGCTTAGATTTCCTCGCACGGATTTTAATTTTTTCGTATAATATGCTCTCAACCAGGGTGTCTACTGGACTGGAAAGTACTGGAATATACTAAAAGTCGTTTTTCATACTGGAAAATACTGGAATTTTTTCTGGAAAAAATACATTTTTATACTGGAAAATACTGGAAAAATGAAATTACAGTTCAGTAGACAACCTGTCAATGCACGTGGTTTAATACTGCGTGTAGCGTTTCATTTTAATTGAATTGCCGGTAAATATCGGAGGATAGGAATTAACTCTGTTTCTGAACAATGAGGTATGCGATGCGTTTTGGATTTTGTGCCCAATCATTCGAGCGACGAACACGAATGGTTCCAACGAAGCAGACGTCGCGATGGAATTTACGCCGATTATTACGTATGGGCCGATGGACGAGGTGAAAATAACACGGAGCCCCCAAACAATTGGGTAAGAATAGAAATATGTATACTGTATAGGTCGATCGAATTAATACGCGTATAATTATTGTTATTATATACCTATAGATTAGCGTGTTTGATGGACCAGCTTGGACGTACGACGCCATTCGGGGTCAATTTTATTATCACGCCTTTCTCGATTCCCAACCTGATCTTAATTATAATAATCCGAACGTGCGCCTGGAAATGCTGGTCAGTGGCTTTTAGGCGTTGGTCTTTTTTTTTTGTCTGCTGGTTTTTGTTAAAAAAAATTTCGTCTACGGCGTTCCTAAATAATAACAGCGGTAGTTGGCTACCTGCAGTGTTACCTTCAACGTTTTCATTGTTATGAAAAAAAAATTCAAATTTTGAAAGAAGTTTGCATCGTTATTAATATTAATAGGCACAAATACACTATTTCCCGAAATTTTTCAAAAATTTCGCCATCGGCTTTCCCTTATTTACTACAATTGATACACGTATTTCCTTCTATAAAATTGTGGGCTAAAATGCATCAATTTGTGATCTAGACTTCCTAAAATTTTCGCCATTTTATAGCATTTGAAATGGGGTATTCCTTTCCCATCTGATCTGGATGCTTAAGTGAAATTAATATTACGTATTTATATTCTTCAATGCGAAATCATTTTTCCGAATCGGACAGGACGTCCTTTATGGATGGCCCCTTTGTTCATTCGTGGTATTATACATATACTTTAAATTCATTCTTTTTCAAAATCAAATAGAATGTGTTAAAATTTTGGCTCGATCTTGGCGTGGATGGTTTTCGCGTCGATGCCATCAAGTTTTTATTCGAAGATAGCAAACTGAGAGACGAACCCATATCCAACATAACCGAAGTTCAACCGGCAAGTTTTAACCGCTGCGTCTATATCCATTCTAAGTCTAAGTAGTGTTTTATGTCTTCATTCGAATCATTTGTATCGAAAATTCAGAACTATTACGAATATTTGGATCATATTTACACGACGAGTTATCCGGGAGTGTTCTCCATGGTACGAGAGTGGCGAGAACTCTTGAAGCTCTACGAGAAGAAAGATGGTGAACGCAGGTGAAACAATTAAGCTCGTTTTTAAGCGAGATTTAAAATTCCCGACATTTTGTTTTTTGAAAATAGTTCGAAAACTGAACGGGATATTTGCCCTTTTCACATTCAGCGCTGAATTAAATGCATTTTTTTTTAAAAATAAGCGTTACTTTTTTTATAGATTGATGATGGTGGAGGATTACTCGGACTTAAATACAACGATGCGATATTACGGCAACGCTACCGATCCATTGGCCGATTTCCCCTTTAATTTCCAATTGATCAACCTTGATAAAAACTCGACCGGTTTACACATTTACGAATTGGTGACGAGCTGGCTCGACGCTATGCCAGATGGCAAATGGCCCAATTGGGTTGTGAGTATATATTTCGATAACGGTCGTTAGTCGCATACGGTATATCTGACGCATTGATCGTATTCGTATATGTAATTCTCTCGATCCGTATCTTTTTTTTCTTTTATAAAAGCTGGGCAATCACGACAATCATCGCGTCGCAAATCGCACTCACGAGCAACTGGTGGATGCCTTCAACGCCATCAATTTATTGCTAGGCGGAACGGTATAAGTATAATATAACGCTCTAATTTTCGTCATTATTAATTTGATTACCACAATTGCAACGGCGGGCTTTCAAATTCTCTCTTTTCGTGTATATTTTTAGCCAGTGACGTATTACGGAGAAGAAATTGGAATGGTCGATGTCTTTATTCCGTACAACGAGACGCAGGATCCACGAGGGAAGAAACACGGACAGGTAAATCAAGCCGTGGATTACTTTTCTAGGCAGTTTGCGGATTATAACATTTCGCGTATAGTCAGTAAGGACCATTTATGAGCGTAGGATACGCTTGCCGAACTAACCTTTCTCGAGCTTGCGTGAATATATCATGGGCGCCCAAAGATGGGAAGGGCATTTGCCCTAGCTAAAAATGAAATTAAAATGTTAGGTGGCATTAAAAATATTGGCTATACATGAATTATAACTATATTATGCATGTATATGAATTATAACTATATTTCCATATTGATTTTTCTAGGAAGGTTATTTGAAGTATTCTCGTGACTTTGAGCGCACGCCTATGCAGTGGAGCAACGCGTCTTACGCCGGTTTTACGACGGGGAAAAGTCCGTGGTTGCGAGTCGCCGACGGTTATCAAACACGCAACGTAGAGGTAGGCCTGTACACGTACATGTACGTTATACGAAAGTTTTACTTTTGAACCACGGTGACAGGGTCCAGGGCATGGCGGGGTTGTCCGGGCTGTATTTAAAATATAAACCAATAAAAATAGGGCAAAATGTCCACTTAAAAAGTTAGTGTAATGCGTATGTTCGGGACATAAAATTATCAGCCGAAACGTCAATTTGGTTGGTGTATGCAACCCTGCGGTTTAATTTAAAGTTAAAAGGTGAAGACTGACAGCTCGGGGCAGGGGAAAAGTTAGATTCTCACAGCAAGAAATTTTCCTTTATACGAGGTTTTTTTAAAACACGCAAAAGAATAAAAAATTATCTTACCAGTTATTGCCTCATAAGTTTTTTATTCGCGATTTACTTCGTGCAGATTTCAATTACAATCTCCAGGAAACCAATAAATTGAATTCGATGGAACCAAAATCGAACGAGCCGTTGCCATGGTTACGACGAGAAAAGAACGAAACACCTGGAAAGTGTAATTGAAATCGGAACGAAGTAAATCGTGAATAACAAAATTATCAGCGTAAATTGCTGATATTTCCGTCAATCATGCACTCAAGTAAGGTGTGCTGAATATCTGGTAAGTTAATTTTTTATTGATTTGCGTGTTTTTAAAAAACATAGTATAAAATGTAACATGAGGAATTTAACTCCTTCACCGGCTTAATTTTTTTATTGATTTGCGTGTTTTAAAAACCCGAAATTTATTGTCTGTGAGAAACTAACTTTTCACCTGTCCGTTTCGGACATTACCGATACGTCTTCATCTCGGAGAACGACGAACGATGTCCGGCCAGTCCACGAACGAAATTCTGTCGATAGCATGGTTGATAGCGATGTCGAAAATGACATTTTTCGGAGATCTTGCTTGACAGTCACGCTGCATGGCTGACGTTGATTCGGCGACCTAGTCGGAAGAAAAACAAAACTGGCGTCAATTATTCAGTTTTAACGAAAATCGCACGTAACTCAAGGTAAAATTGCGTTGCGCCGCTTTTGGAAAATGCGAAAATACGTGAAAATTCCGCCTGAAATGTGAAAAAACGCCGAAATTGGGCCGATTAAACCTGAGAAATGTGAAGAAAAATATATTTCGAATCTTCCAAATAGAATTGGAATTGATGGAAGTTGGAACGGCAGCGCGTGAGACGCTACAGTGCTGTCGGGGGTTTCGCTTCGCACGCGAGCGCAGCGGTGCGCCTAGCTGCATGGGAAACATTATTAGCATTAATAGACAGAGAAATTTCGTACGAAATGTTACCTTTTGACGTCATTTCCTATGCCAAAAATGAGTTTTCGGCGTAATGTTAAGAAAACTACATATTTCGTGCGAAATCTATGCCATGATTTCGCGCGAAATGTTTACTCACTCGAAATAATCGAAGAAAAAAAGGTACGCATGCGTAGAAAACATTTTGATCACCGCAATGGGGACTTTCGTAAAATAAATCCCTAATGATGGTTACTCTTTGTCAATAGAGACTAATAGGGATATAGCAGAACTATATGTACGGTCACACATCTTTATTACTAATTTGGGGTATTTTCGTACGAAATTTCCCTAACTGTTTTTTACGAAATACGAAAAAGGGCATGTACTTACGAAATGTGATTTCGTTTTCGTATTTGTTTTATTTCGTACGAAATTTCTCTAACTGTCTATTAAGTCGTAAAATTTTAACAGAATCACATGTTCACAGAAACAAAGCCGTGTCCTGAATTTCTGCACTCTAGGGCCTGTCGAAGTGGGTTAAAATGAGCTTGAAAATGTCGAAACGGAAAGGCGTCAAGTTTGGTTGGTTTTCAGAATACACTGAAACACCCCCGATGTGGGCAAACACTGCTAATACCGGAGTATTACAGGGAAAGCCAGCATTGTACAGGGCGTCGCAAAAGCCTCTGTTGCATTTTTTGGTGGTATTGGGGCTTTCGATGGCCCCTTGGGACCCTAGCTAATTAAGACACGCTCAGATGGTCCATTAAGCGTTCGGCCGTTGCGTTTCGCCCAAAAGCATTAAAAGGCGGGTGTAATTCGCTATCTCGGCGCTGGTTTACTGACGACATCTTTATCTGGAAATAAATTTCTCCCCGGTGGCTCGCTGTTTTCCCCGCGTCTGTCTTCATATAAAGACACTTAGGCAGGGAGGATGGAGCGCCTTAGCTAAGCGCGTATGGCGGCTGAACAACGTGATCCGAAGCAGCTGCGAGGGATGTGTCTCAACCCATAAATCAAGGAAATAAAATTGGCACAGATTTAAGCCCAGTGCGCATGCGCCGACCCCAATGGCCTCCGTCTGAGTGCGAAACGAAATTTCAGATTCCCTCACGACCCTCAGCCCTGGGCCTGCGCTGCCTCCCCTTGCATCCAAGGAAATGGATAAAAAAGTATATAAAAAATGGAGGGAACGCGATGCAATATATAGAAATCGATTAGTTTCGTAGTTTCAGTTTGAAAATAGGTTTTTCCTCGCCTTGCTCCGGGCAATTTGAACGGAGTTACCTGCCGGATATTGCGTTTGTTATGAGCTTGCACCCAGCTTGGTGGATGGAACGAAAAATTGATTTTTTTTACAAAAAAATTACACCAGGAAATGTAATTAATGCGGGATAACTTTCTCGTAGAGGACGCGGTTTAATTTAAAATATCCTGCGTTGTGAAGGGTCATTAAATCACACCCTCGTTGCAAAAATGTGTTAAAAATGTGAATTACAAGGACCAAATTTTGGAAAAAGGTAGAAGAACTGAGGTTCTTATTTCATGGTTTCTTATTACTGTTTTTTATTTAGTGGACTTTTTCAATGGAGTGCCAGAAGGCCGCTACCAGTGACCATATTGGGAGTTTTCATACTTGTATGTGGATGCAATTTTTGATTCTAACAATTGCAGCGCCACCTGCTGGCCCTCCCTGTGAACCAAATACATAAAAGAACTTTAGTTGTACCTTTTTCCAAATTTGTTGTGCCTTGCGCCCGTAGCAGTTTTTTTTAATAAAAATTAATTTTTGTAATGTGGACAAAGATTCATGGTCACCCTGTGCTTTGGTGGTTCAAACGTAAACGTATATGAACCCAGTCGTGTGTGTTACGTAGTTTAAAAATAAAAATTCATTTCTAAAGGTGAAATCACTTATATTTAAAAATCGATTTATATAAAACTATTCTTTTTTGGCTGAACATTGGGAGCATACATAGCATACATTAATGGTCACCCTGTAATTTAGGGGTTCAAACGTAAACGTGCATGAACCCAATCGTGTGTGTTACGTATTTTAAAAATAAAAATTATTTTCCAAAGGTGAAATCACTTATATTTAA
Source organism: Kryphioiulus occultus (assembly GCA_034687865.1). Lineage (NCBI taxonomy): Eukaryota > Metazoa > Arthropoda > Diplopoda > Julida > Julidae > Kryphioiulus > Kryphioiulus occultus. The sequence continues at coordinate 12,968 of JAQGAF010003893.1, forward strand.
AAATCGATTTATGTAAAACATTTCTTTTTTGGCTGAACATTGGGAGCATACATAAAATACGTAACCATCTAGGGGGAGGTGGGGGTTTACAGAGTGCGTATGGTTACATGGGATTGCAAAAGGGAAGAATTGACTGGGAACTAATTTGTAATTTATTCAGATTTTAGTAGCAAAAATCAGAAGGCTTCATGATTGCAAATGTTGTTCAACGAATGGCTGTCTCCCACGTGGGAAGATGACAAATAGTTTGTCTGATAAATTAATTTGTTTGAATTTGTTAGGGGTGGGGGTTCATTTTAAAATGGTTACGTAACATTTAAGGGTAGGGCTGTTGGTTATACTTGGTTACAAGGGGGAGAGCTAGGGATAAAATAAAAATAGTTGCGTAATTTATGTACACTCCCATACAACTTAGCCATGTTTCTTAGAAATCAAATTATTCGTTACTGTAATGCTATGGTATTTTTGATGAAAAGTCTGGACGAAGTAGCCTGGCTCTTAAAAATTCAATTTTCGTTCGTAAATGTCACCCTACACGTAAGTGTAAAGGAATGCAGAGTCACCATGTAAATTCAAATTCCCAACTGCAAGTACAGCTTGGGTCTTCGTCGAGCAAATTGAATTAAAATGCATTCATGCGACTGAAGTTGGGTAGCAGCCTGCCGACGTCATTACTCTTCCGGGCGTCTTAACGTCAACGAAATGCATGCATCTTTTGGAGAAAAAAATCCAAAAAAAAATCGCTGCAGATAGGCCAAATTTTTCTCGCAAAGTATCAAAAGCAGCGTCTTGAGATTATGGTAGATAGCATTGATTTTCTGTTCTGGCCACGCGCAAATAGGGACGTTGGTGAGTCACGGTGTAGTTTTCAAAGAGACGCTTTTGAATTCGCATTTTTTAAAAGAAATTTCTTCTCCTTTCCCTTTGACCTGATTACCAATGACGTCGATATATAGCAAACTGGCTTTTCAGATGCGTGACCTTTCATAAGCTACATGTATCGATTCCCTGAGTTTCCATCACTGCTTTTTCTGGATGGATTTTCTGAAAGATCGAGTCTTCCGTTGCTTCGTGCCAGCATCTGATTTGTTGCGCACACGCCATTTCCATATCTACTTCATCAATAAAAATGATCAAAAAAAAGTACGAGTTCAGTGCGTGGCGAATTTCTCGCCGCTGCTGTTGTTTAGCGCTGCAGTCGACTCTGTAAATCTAATTATCAACTGACTACATGCACAGCAGCGTTAAATTCTCCATGTTAAGTTTTCATTTATACAGTGTTTCTTAAAAATGAGATGAAATAAAAAACATAACGTACCAGTTGTTCAGCAATATGTTTACTTTAGTAAACGATAGAAATGTTGTCCATTACTGATGATTTTTTTATTCGCGATGTACTTCGTTCCGATTTCAGTTACACTTTGCATGTGTCGTTCTTTTTGCGCCGTATCCATGGCAACGGCGTGTTCGATTTAGCTGGAAATTTTAATTGAAGTCAAGAGTGAAGTAAATCGCAAATAAAAAATTATCAGAAAATATAGACAATTTCTATCAATCGTATAACCTGTTCATGTACTAAAGTACGTATTGCTGAATAACTGGTAGTAAGTTTTTTATAATATTCTCATTTAAAAAAAAACATTGTTTAATGGAAATCTTCAGACTGTAGAATCTTAATTTACGTTCTTCCATATTCGTCCACTAGTTTGTGGTCATAGGCCTTCATGTACATGCGGTATTACAGTATATAGTAGGATATGTGTACACCTCTCAAAAGTGGACGTCTCCTAACAGCTTAGGATAGTTTCGGTTAGCTGTTAGGTTTTAGTGTAATAGGAACAACTGAAAATTTGCAAGCTGCCCAGCCAAGCTAACGTGCAGTTAGGGAAGCCCACTATATTGAGAGTTGTGCACATATCCTACTACAGTGGACTCCGCATAATGTGATCATATTGGGCTCAGGCTATTTTGATAACAATAGCCGAATGATGTACATATACATCACATAATTTTACTTTACAAAGCTATTTGCAACCAAAAAAATACATGTATCTTAGTTTGATTAGAATTTTTCTGTGTAATTTCGTTAATGAAATTCTCATAGTCATACATGTATTGGATTTGAAATGAATTGATTTATGCTGCACACATAGTCAAACTTATAAGTGCCTCTTTCATCTCAGCACTTTTTAGTGGTTTCTCAAATAAGATGCACGTTTCATATTCGTCAACGTCTAAAAATCATATTTCATCAGTCAGCTCTGTTTGATTGCCACTCACAGACAGCCTGGCAAGTGTCAGATTTAGTCATTGGGGTTGTTGTTGGAATATTTTAGTCAATGAATATCAAAACTTTGAGAATATTCCTCGAAATATTCGATATTCATTGCAAATGGGGCATCGTTAAAGACAGTTTGCTCCAAAACTTCTCATTCCTCGTGTTTTACGAATCCTCCATGAGGGAAAATGATAACAATACGCGAATTGTTGATTACAATAACCGATGCTTTTACTGTGTATTTGTATACTCGCTTTCGAGTCTAGGCGATTACCTTAACAATATGCATGTACGAATGATAACATTATCCGTGATTAAATTAAGCGGAGTCCACTGTAATAGTGTGTGAGCTTCACGGGAGCAGATCACGTGACATTAATCACGTCCACGTTCACGTTCACGATCAAAACGTGCGTTTTCGACATGAAAATGAGCAAGTACACGTTCACGCATTAAGCCGGTGAAGGAGTTAAATTCAGAGTTAAATTCCTCATGTTATCGTCATGTTACATTTTATTTTATGCTATGTTGTTTAAAAACACGCAAATCAGTAAAAAATTAACTTACCAGTTATTCAGCAGACCTTACTTGAGCGCATGATTGACAGAAATATCAGCAATTTATGCTGATAATTTTTTTATTCACGATTTACTTCGTTCCGATTTGAATTA
>JAQGAF010003894.1:0-15915 GCA_034687865.1 Kryphioiulus occultus
TTACTGGAGCTTAAAGCTCGAAAGACAGTAAATGTGTAATTGCTGTACACCGGTGTTATAGGACCAAGCTGCCCATCAGGTTACCCTGTCTGTAAAGACAGTAAATTCCTGAGCCGAGTAGCAAACTTTATCGTGAATGAATGATATATTCTGAACGTGGAACATTTGCAACAGATGTTGGCAACTGGGAATTGAATATGCAAAAAATAGGTTACCTTAATAGGGCGTTGACGGGCTTGCTCTTTTGCAAGCCAGAATCGTGAGGTCAAACTCCCAATGGCCACGTTATAACATATTCGTTGTGCTAAAATTAAAAGTAATAATTTCATAAATAATTTTACCATGAAAATTACTAAAATAAAGCAAATCTGCTGATATGCAAATGTATCAACTTGATAATAGTTGTTCTTTTTTTAAACCATTGTCTAATCGATTCTGCAATATTTATTCCAATTATTACCAACCCTACTGGAAATACATGATTGCAAATTGTCAACAACTGATCCTAACTAAAAATTTGGTGATAAATTAGTATAAAACTGCTGGGCGTGATGACTGCTGACCAAGGATCTGTTAGGTGGCAATAATTACTGTTTTCAATCTCCAAAAAATGTACAAAATAATTTCGAAGAAATTAATTTCACATAAATATTCAAAAAAAAAGAACACGCATGTATTTTAACATTGCATTTGGAGGGATTAAGAAAGCAGTCACAAGCGCAGTGCGTTATAAGAATGGACCATTCGTGCACCTGCAAATGCATGGGGTTTGTGGAAGTTGTACATTTTTTTAATTCTGTTTACCTCTCATCAAACTAATCGGATTATGAATCTGTGTATGAACATGGGTCGTGCGTATCCCTGATGTAGGAAGCACTTTTTTAATGTGAAATTTAAAAATCTTTTCCCATTTTTATGTTTTGCTAAGACCGAATTATATAAAGCATAAAGAAAGTTAACCGAAGACTTCATTGTCATTTGCACTAGAAATTCGCACTAGAAATGAATTTGCACTAGAAATGGATGAATTCGAAGGCAATCAACTTCACCGAAGATTTTTTAGTGATTGAGAAGTAACTGAAATCAGCTTATAGATTATATTTATTTGCACTGTATTAATGCTACATTCTGTAGTTTTAATAAATCAGGATTTTTTCACGCATAAATCATATGGATATAACGAATTTTTTCGTTTTATTAGTGTTTTTAAAATAAATAAAATCTAATAGTGTATTTACAGATTACAATATGTGCGGATTACAAATGACCAAAGCATCATTTAGATTTGCTTTTAGGGAAACACAAAACATAGATATAGAATTCCAGAAATGGAAATTAATGTTATACACGCCCTCGTAATTTTTATAAAAAAAATAATTAAAGTTGCAACCTTAGTAACCAAATCGCGGTATCTCATAGACTGGTTACAAGCACGAAGTCATGGGTATCAGCCACTAAGCGAGCTAACTGTCCGTTTGCTAAATAGCAATATTCTGATAATATTAAAATAGAATTCAAATTTTACAATTTCAGTGAGGACATGTGTAATACAGATGACATCATTTCGACCTCCTTTACAAATTCATGTCAACACAACAAATAATTTGGTTGTTTCAAAATGAGAAGGTACCCCGTAAGCAATGGTGGTGTAGTGGTGAGCATAGCTGCTTCCCAAGCAGTTGACCCGAGTTCGATTCTCGGCCATTGCAGTTGATTTATAGATGCTTACAAATGCAATAGTAAATGACTTTTCTTTTAATTTGCAAATACATTTTATTGTGCTTTGATTAAAAAATTGCAATTTGGCACATACAGCCAAGAAGCAACGTTCAAGTATCACACAGTCAAGAATGGCTGTATGGCCTTCTACAGAATTTGGAACATCGTTCTTTAGAAAAAATGTTAGCAGGTGTTTGAACATGAAAAATGTGAATAGCTTTGACAAAGATTGTTATCCGAGCCTCTTTAGCTCAGTGGTAGAGCGCTGGTCTAGTAAACCAGAGGTCATGAGATCGAGACTCATAAGAGGCATGGTTTTTTTTTCTCATTGTATAACTGTATAGGCTAGGCATTGGTAATTTCAATCACCGCAAAACGGGCAATCAATGCTTGCAAGATTGCAATGAGTGTTTGCCTGTTTGATGGGCAATCTAATAACTACTGTATATCGGTTGGTCAATATATCATTCCCTCATGCAGCACTTTGTCAGAGTTACAAGGCACAAATTTTTGCAAAAAGTTAAAAGAACGCCTAATGAATTTTATTTACAGTATTTGGCGCACCAGGAGTGCCAACAAGAGGTGCTGTAATCGTTATAATCGAAAATTTAATCTACATTAAAACGCCTACAATATGATCACTTGTATCATGTGACCAAACCACCACTCAGTCTTAAGCAAAATAACTAAAACGAGTACGGACTGGTCTCGTAAACCTGGGGCCATGAGTTCAAACATTATAGGAAGCAGAAATTGTTTGTTTCATTCTGATCATTTGTTCTCATTTCGTGCTTTTTGACATGTAATGCATCTTGAAAAGTAAATAGAATTTGGAACATCTTCATTAAGTCCTTACTCCTATGGCAGATCTAAGTTCTTGTAACTTTTGGTGAATTTTACAGACACAGAAAGTGCGTCTATCCAGTCGAAAAGAGGTTTAAAAAAAGTGCCCCAGGTGAGGATCGAACTCACGACCTTAAGATTATGAGACTTACGCTCTACCTACTGAGCCACTGAGGCACACGAGTACAGTCTGAAGTCATGCTGCAGTTAGAACAGACCTAAACCTAATTGTCAATTAGCCTGAATAACCGAAATGTAATGTTATTGGAAAATTGAAACAAAATTTAAATTGGTTCAGAAAAAATAACAAAAGTTGCTTCTTAGATGACCGAGACGCATAACCCAGATTTGTACACCAGTTACACCAAGAAGCACCACCCATCATCGGAGGCAATGGACTGCAGCACAAAATCTGAATATCTTGATGAGATGTCAACAGAATTATAAATGTATACATTTTCGCACATTTCTTTGATCACTCGTCCTACTAGCACAGTGGTAGCATGCAGAAGTTGCAACTGTTTTCGTAATCCTTCTTCTAAGGATATTTTGAATATTTTTATTTATTTTTATGACTATTTGGGAAATTCAATCAGCTTTTTCGTAGATTTTTATTTGTTGTCTGGTAAACAACGCTGCATTATTTCATTTCAGAAAATTTCGATTTGCCAAAAACCTTGTTTTAGGAGTGTTTCGTTTGGTCATTTTCGCCTCATTGGCTCAGTGGTAGAGCGCTGATCTAGTAAACCAGAGGTCATGAGACCGAAACTCATTTTTCTGTTTGACATATACTGTACCAGGCATTTTCAATAAAATTACCAATGTTTTCTGAATAAAAAAAATATAAATGAATTTGTTAAAATAGGAGGAGGCAATATACCCATCGCCAAAATCTAAATATATTAATTAGATGTCAAAGGAATAAAAAATGTACAACATTACGCAAGTTACAAAATTAGGCAGAAACTTTAATAGCCCAGTGGTAACGGGCTGGGCTTGCAACAGCTTGTTGAACCTTCCAATGGCTAGACAGGTACATGTATGTTTTGTTAAACTATTTTAAAATTGAGCGAATAATCTAAAATGGATACGTTTTTTAAATTGGTTTTAGCGCAACTCACTCCAGTTTATGGACTACTGCTAACTTACTTGGTACTATAAATTAGCCAATGACTATATAGGTATTTTTAGTTAAATGAAAAACAGAAATATAATACATGTATATTGAAAAATGGAAAGAATTCAAATTTAAAAAAAAATAATAATAAAAGGTGCTTCCTAGATGGATCTCACGCACAACACAAACTCGTACACCAGTTACAAATAAGACGTTGTGAGAGAGACCCATCGTAGGAAGCAAATGCCTATCGTCAAAATTTAAATATATTAATTAGATGTCACAGGAATTAAAAATGTACAACATTGCGCAAATTACAGGATCAGGCAGCAACCTTAATAGCCCAGTGGTAACGTCCTGGGTTTGTAACAGTTTGTTGAACCTTCCAATGGCTTGACAGGTATTCTTTTTTTATACACTATTTTAAAGTTGAGCGAATATGATGTTTTGAAAACACAAACGACTATGCTTGTTACTGTAATTCGAACTGGTTATTGTACTGCCCCACTTCTTGGAGCAAGTTGTTGCAAGTTCGAACTGCATTAACACGCATTTTTTCTATAATTTTTTAATCTTACTTTGAAGTGATATTTATTTGTTTGGTGAATTTTCTCCATAAGTTCAAAGATGTGCACAGATTAATTGCGTTTTTTGCTAACTGATTTGAGCCTACTGACAGTTTCGTCACAATTAGTACCTCTTCGAAATGTGGACTAATTCAATTTCAATAAATATTTTAACGTTTGGGCTACTTTCCAGGGTGACAAACTGCTTAGGAATTTTTTTGAGGCAAATTAAGGATAATTTTTTTGAGGCAAATTAAGGATAATTTTTTTGAGGCAAATTAAGGATTAGTTTTTGGCATTTTTTCAAAGATTACACTTTTTAGAATGAAATATTCCAATCTTTACTCAAATTTATGATACAATCCAATATTAAAAGAACAAAAGTGCTGCATTTGTAGCAAAGCTGTCAGCATTTTAACTTAGTACATGTAGTCTAACAACAAAATGTACATGGAGTTTTAGGACTTTTTGAATATTTAGGACCTTTTAAGATATATATAAGACTATTAGAACTTTTTAGGACGTCATGAGTAGGTTCCCATTGTCCAAGTGGGTGGAGTTGGTTTATTTGAGCCAACATTGAAATAAATTTGTAATTGGAAAAATAAAATATATTGCGAATACGACCTTGAAAATGCTAGCTATTCCTAACATGAAGTGTTTTGGAACGAGGTTCGATTGAATTCGTTTTATTGGTTTCCTGGAGATTGTAATTGAAATCTGAACGAGGTAAATCGCGAATAAAAAAATTATCAGTAAATAATGCCAATATTTCTATCAATCCGATGCTAAAGTACGTACTGCTGAATAACTGGTAAGTTAATTTTTTATTGATTTGCATGTTATAAAAAACGTAATATAACGAAAAATTTCTTGCTGTGAGAATTAACTTTTCACCTGTCCGTCTTCACCTTAATTATTTACAGAAATAACCAGTATTTGAAAACCAACGCATTTAATTATGAGAGCAAGTTTCTGTATGTGAAATGAATTTACATTTACAGTATTTTCAGCAAACTGCAAAATGGCTAAAAAGTTCCGGTGAGTGGTACATGATGCGTGAAATCCTGTCCAACTTTCGAGTTACGGGGTGTCCCACTTAGAGGGGTTGCCCCAAATGTTAATTCTACGGCACACGTCCAGTATAGAGAAAAACTAACATCATGGGGTGTTCGACTTGCAGATGTGTCCAACTAGAGGACTTTCACTGTAATACAGTACACATAATTCCGTTCTAAATGTGCGTTGGTTTCAGACTGCAATTGGCAACTGTATCGACATCAGCTTTCTGAAAACTTTGGACATTAGTTAGAAGTGCGCTCACTACATCAGCATGTCCTTGTTTTAAAGCAAGATGAAGTGGGGTTTGTCCTTCGAGGTCAACTGCATCAGCATTTGCATTGTTCTTGAGCAACACATGGACAACCTCCAAGTGCCCTTTCCCTGCTGCCGCATGCAGGGCAGTGTGACCAGTGGCGTTTGCGATATCTATGTCCAGCCCACATTCCAGAAGCGTTTCGATGATTTCGCTGTGACCCACATCAGCAGCAAGATACAGAAAGGTGATATCGGATTCCATCAGACCATGGACATTGGCGCCTCTCTTCACAAGGTGCATTGCCATGACTGTGTTCTTCTTCATGATGGCCACTCGCAATGGTGTAGTCTTGCAGGGATAAACTGCATTGATGTCAGCTCTAAACCCCAACAAGACATCGACTATCTTCACATTCTCTCGTAGCGCTGCAATGTGAAGTGGTGTGGCGCCATCGGTCATCCGGTCATGTACATTGAGTCCAATACCCAAGAGCCTTCGGACGACATCGGCATTGCTGACCATGCAGGCACAGTGAAGGTAGCTCATGTCAGCTTCCACCAGAACTTCGACATCAGCCTTGTTGATCAGCAGGGCGTTGACGGCTGCAATGTCCATTCTTGTAATTGCAGCATGAAGGGCTGTGATGCCATCTTTGTTGTCAGCATTCACATCAGCACCACCATCGATCAGAAGTTGCATGCTTTCTGAAGTTCCCATTTTGGTTGCCAAAAACAATGGCTTCCTCCCTTCACCATTGCTTGCGTTCACCATGGCTCCAGTCTGCAGTAGACATTGGATGATGTCGTGACATCCTTGCTCGCAAGCCACGTGTAGCGGCATCCTATGGGCCAAGTCGCATGCGTTGACATCTGCCCAATTCTGCAGCAAAATTTTGACGCCTTCCAGAGATTCCTTCCAGACTGCCAAATGCAGTGCTGTCATGCCATTTCTGCAAGTGCTGTTGGCATTAGCCCCATGTTCCAGAACGTCTTCAAGTATGTTCATGTCCATTGTCAGCACTGCCAATTGAGCTGCTGTCCATCCTTCCTTGCCACAGGTGGCGTGCAGGTCAGCACCATGGCCTAGCAGAAGTCTGACGACATCAACGTGCTGCTCTTTAACAGCAACCAGCAATGGTGTGAAGCCATCAATGTCAGCTGAGTTGATGCGAGCGCCATTGCTGCACAAAATACAGCAGATGTCGTGGTGTCCATTGTACGCTGCAAGATGAAGTGCTGTGCGCTTCTTTCTGTTTTTGCAATTCACATCAGCCCTGTTTTTTACAAGAGTTTTCACAATTTCCACCTGGCTTTGTGCCACTGCCAAGTGCAGAGGTGTTGCAGTGTCTTCTGGTGCCCAAACTGACCCGTCCACAAAGGCGCCTTTGGAGAGCAAGAATTCGACAGCATGGATGTGACCTTTCTTGGTTGCAATGTGAAGTGGAGTTTCTGATTCCTTGTTGGCCCAATTGATACTTGCACCATTGCTCATCAGCACTTGTGCTACATCCGTGTTGCCATTAAACATGCAATAATGCAGAGGTGAGTTTCCATCCTTGTTGGTAAGGTTGATTTTTGCACCTTTCTGGAGAAGCAAATCCACAATGTCCTGATGGCCACATTGGCAAGCCAGAAACAAAGGGGTGTCGCCATTGATGTCTTCCACGTCTATGTCGATTGTTGCATCCATCAACAGTTCTGCTATGTCTTTGTCTTCGGTTTGGGCAGCCAGGTGCAGCGCTGACCACTGCTGTTTCTTGGTACCTGCAAGGACCTCAGCACCACTTTCGAGGATGAGTCTCGCCATCTTCTGGTAGCCAAACTGAACAGATAAATGCAGAGGGGTGAGAAAGTCGTCATTTCTGGTGGTTGGGTAGTTCACATCAGCTTTGCCACTCTTGATCAGTTCCCCAGCAATGGCCAGATCTCCATTGGCCACGCTTGTATGAAGCAAGGAGTGTTCGTTGACATGGTGGGAGCTGATGCTGCTTGAAGCAACCAATTTCTTCACCAAAAAAGACTTGCCACCATGCACTGCCTCACACAAACGCTTGATGCATTCTTCCTCGCATTCAAGCTTGTCCATACCGCACAATCTCGAGTCCTTATCAGTTACCAGTGAAAAATCATCAATGGGGTCATCCATCACAACATCGGAGCTCAGGTACATGCAGCATTCCGTATGACCAAAACGCTCCGCAATTTGCAGGGGTGTGTTCTGCCATTCGTCTCTGGCACATCGATCTCCATGGTTATCCAAGATGGCTTTGATGACATCCAGGTCACCAGCTTCTGCCGCATAGTGCAGTGGGGTGTTGCCGAAGCTGTCTTTGACATTTGGACTCGCCTTTGCTTCAAACAAGACGTTGATGACCTCCATTTGGGTGCTTTTGTCCACGTTATTCCTGTCGCTGAGGATGACGTCATCGAACCTCTTGCAGCCCTGGAGACAGGCAAAATGCAGGGGGCTCTGTCCGTACTTGTCAGTTATGTCGGCATCGCACCCATGCTTCAAGAGGGTCCGTACTGGATCTGGGTGTCCAAAGATCACAGCTGCGTGGATGGGTGACCAATCCCTGTTGATCACATCCGCGCCATGGTCAAGCAGAAGCTCCATCAGTTCGCAAAATCCAGACTCAGCAGCAAATGTCAGTGCTGAACGCTTGCTGGCGCAAACTGCATTGATGCATGCACCATTCTGCAGCAATGTTTTGGTGACGGAAACATGGCCATGCTTGGCTGACAAGTGCAATGCTGTCATCATACCAGAATCAGAGGCGTTGACACTGGCACCATGCTCCAGAAGAGTGTCAACCACCTCCTTGTGACCTTCGGAGGCAGCACCATGGAGTGATGTTATAAGTTCCTGGCTTGCTTTATTGACATCAGCGCCAAATTCTACAAGGGTGTTGACGAGATCAACATCTCCATCAACGGCTGCAACCAATAGTGGCCATTGCTCTCCAGAAGGTCCATTGGCGTCAGTTGTTAACTTTTTCGTTTTGAAGTTGGATGCATTCACATCAGCACCACGTTCCAGTAAAAGCCTGCAAGTTTGGACTTGTCTGGCATCCACTGCATCGTGGAGGGGGGTCAATCCTTGCTGGCATGAGGCATTGACGCTTACATTTTCTTCCAACAGCATGCTGACAATTTTCCAATGGCCTCCACGTGCTGCAAAATGGAGTGCTGTCCTGCCAGAACTGTCTGTCCTCTCGATGCCAACAACTTTCTTGAGCAGCCATCTGGCAACTTGGGCATTTCCGGTTTTGGCAGCAATGTGGAGAGGAGATAGCTCGCCCTGACATAAGTGGTAAAGGTCTGCACCCTGCTGTTCCAAGAGTTGGGCAATTTCGATGTTTTCTTCAAAGATGGCAATGTGAAGAGGCGTGAGGCTCTGATGGCCCACAGAGTTGACATCAGCGCCACTGTCCAGAAGTCTTTGCACCACATTTTGGTGTCCGTACTTTGTCGCTGCGTGGAGTGGTGTGAACTTGGCACTCACGTTGCCATTGCCATTCGCATTTGCATCAAGCAGTATGGCCACAATAGTATCATGACCATCTCTTGCTGCGAAATGAAGAGGTGTCAAGAAGTCACTGTCTGGAATGTCGACTTTGGAACCATTGTTGACAAGCACGCAAACTGCTTGCTGGTGTCCATTCATAGCTGCCAGATGCAATGGTGTTCTCTTCTGCATGCTGAGAATATTGACATCAGCTCCTTGTTGAAGCAAGACAGAGATGATGTCAGATTGACCTGTCAGTGATGCCCAATGCAGCGAAGTCAAGCCATTGTTGTCAGGGGCGTTCACATCAGCTCTGAATTGCAGCAAACATGTTGTTGCTTTTGGGTTGCCATTGATGACTGCCAAATGCAGAGGAGAGAGATTTTCATGACCAGCATTGGTCTCAAAGCCTTGATGGAGCAGAAATGCCAGCACTTGCAAACTGCCATTTTCTACTGCATCATAGACTGCATATCCCATCTGTGATTTTTGTTTTGGTAAAAGATTTCTACTTAAGACGAAATCCGTCATTTTCAAATCGTTGAAACATATGGCATTGACCAGCTCTTGTTCCATCATCTTGGATAGTGCACCAGTTTCCAGATTTGCAGATATTATTGGCCCTTCACTATTATTCCCTGGTGCGATCACTTTCAGCAAATCTGCTTTCCAGTCAATGTCCTTCCCATACATTGAAGTCTTGATGAGCTCGATTTGCTTGGAGTACTTGTCAGAAACATGACTGAGCACATCAGCAGGATGCTGGCCAATGAGGACCCGATGCAGCAAGTTGGTTCTTTCTGAGTTCCCCATCATGTTCTTGAGCTCGATTAGAGCATGGCCATTGTTGGCCAAAATCCAGGCTATCAGAAGCACACATCTGTTGACTTCTGGATTCAGTGTGTCTACAAGTGCATCACCATGTGCCAAGTAATTGCGAAGTGACTTGTTCGAAACCTTAGTCTTTTGCCCCAGAAGACGGTCTGTTGAAGTTTGAATCAGCTTTTCCAGCCTCCAATAAACACTTGAAGATATTTCCTTCAAAGTGGTCAAGGACTTCAGAACTAGCATCTCTACAACAGCCCTCAATGGCTCACTGGTTTCGTAAAGTTGCAGACTTTTTTCTGGGGCTTGTGGATCGAATCCCAGAGCTTCTTGCAAACGAGCTAGGTCCCGAATACTGCTGTAGAAACTACTTACAAAATGTTTCTCTACTTCGTCTGAGAAAGCTTGCTTCAGACACGACTTGCAATCATTGTCAAGCGCCAGCTCATTAGAGACTGCTTGAAAGCATTTGATTGTTTCTTGGAAGCCCTTGCCATCTGCTATCTTCTTCAGGAGGGTGTCATAAGGATCTTTGACTCTGTTAACTTTGGTTTTGCATCCTTGCCTATTCGTGAAATATTCATCCCATTTCTTGATGTCCCCATCTTTTTCGAGCTGTCTTGCCAAACCATCAAATACTTCTTTGTCCACCTGTGTCACCCCGTTGCACAACATAAGCAGTTTCTGCTTGGCAGCATGGACAGACGCCATTTTGCACAACTCTTTCTTTACTTGCTGGAATTCTGTTGTTGTGAGCTGATCTTCCACGTCTCTCATTGTGTTCTCAAGAATGGACGTTAGGACTTGTCTTGATTCCACCATGGACGTCATCTCTTGTTTGAACTCAATGAGAAAGTTGATTATGTCCTTGCTTAGGGCTGTTTTCAGTCCCAAAGACTCGATGAGGACTTCACCAGAGATGTGACCATCAATAAAGTTGTCCAACAGAGTATTTTGCTCAGCTGAAGAAATAGTAGAATTTGCCAGGGTTGCCAACAAGAGCATGAATACTGAATCCATTTTGCTGTTTGAGATGTATTCCTTGAACTCTGATGCAAAACCGTATTTTGGCTTCTTCAGCATCTTCTTGATCTGTGCACCAGTTGCGTTGTTAGTTAGCAGTTGCTCCATTATTAAGCTAACGAAGTAATCCATTTGTGATGCGTTATGTCTTTGCACAAACTGGTTGCCCATCCGTTGGTATGCGTGGAATTCATCTATTCCTTTGACACTCTCCAAGTGTTTGATGCTTGACAGAGTTGATATACTGTGAGATATCGTACCCAAGATGGGGGTTGCTTGCTGATCCTCAGCACAAGATTTTAATCGTTGCTTAAGAACCTCATTGTACCGTCTCAACACTTTGTCCATGGCCTTGAGCCTCATGGCAAACTTGATTTCTCTGACAGATTCCTTGACTTCTCCAAATTCAGAGGTTGCCGACTGCTCCAGGTGCTGGCAGATGTAGTCAAAAACACGTTCCAAACTTTTGTGCGAGTTGGCAGTTTCTATTCTCATCACAAAATCCTACTGGTCTACACTTGCACAGTATTGCACAATATTACTCTTCAGCAACCAGATTTTCAGATGGAAGAATGCCAACTGCCGATATACTTTCAAAAGCAGCGATTTTACTCTTGCAAGATCTTGCTTGACTTTTTCCAACAGTTGGCCATCAGCTGCGTTGTGGTCACCTTGGGTGAAAGCTAAGAAGGTGGAGCAATGAGAAAGCAGATTTCTCAGACAAGCAATCCTCTCAATAGGCACTCCTGCCTTGTGCAGCAATGAGGCTGTGGCATTGGAGAGATGTGGTGCGTCCTCTGTGCTTTTCAAATACTCCCCAGTGACCTGAAGTGCTCTTTCCAAAAGTAATTTCTCGCATGGAAAACTAACTGCTGATGGAATATCCCCAGCAACTGCCAAATCCATGTAGTGCATAATTCTTCCCAAAGAGCCAATGTCCTTCATGATGGCATACAGATCAGAAGTTGTGGCTGAACAATAGCTGTTCTTGTCTTGATGTAAATCGGACTGACTTTCATTCTTTTTCTGGGTTTTGGTATTTGTTTTGACTTGCTTGGAACTTTTGTTTACACTTTGTTGATGTGTCCTGTCTTTGTCACATTTTTGCTTTTGCTGTGGTGCACCTATGTCACATTGCTGCTTTGGTGCATCTTCGTCGCGTTGCTGCTTTGGTGCATTTTTGTCACATTGCTGCCTTGGTTCATGTTTGCCATATTTCTGCTTTGGTGAATCTTTGTCACATTGCATCCTTGATGCATCTTTGTCACATTCCTGCTTTGGTGCATCTTTGCCACATTGCTGCTTAGGTGCATCTTTGTCACACCGTTTCTTTGGCGCACCTTTATCACATTGCTGCTTTGGTATATCTTTGTCACGTTGCTGCTGTGGTGCATTTTTGTGACATTGTTGCTTGGGCGTGTTTTTGTTCCTCTGTTGTTCTGACTTGTCTTTGTCGCATTGCTTGCTTGTCTTGGGACAACGGCTTGCTGCTTCAGAATCTTCATTGGTTTTTGTCTCTGTTTTCAAGACATTCTTTTGATGTTGGGGTTCTCGAGAGCGACATATTTCCTCCTTCAACTTGGCAAATGCATCAATCAACAGCTTGGTTAAACTGAGCTGAATTTGTCCAAAATGGTAATCCCCAAACAATGCTTTGATACCAGCAAGGTTTTGCTGTAGCTTCTGAAATTCTCTCCATTCTTGAACAGATTCCTCAAAGCGGTTTTTTGCCAAGAAGGCAAGTTTCCTCATTGTCGTGCTGTTGCTGAGCGACAGGAATCTGGAACATCCGACAAGTGGAAGTAAAATGCCAGTCAAGTGCACTTCAATTTCCTTGAACGTGGCCCTTGGAATGCGGCAGCACTTCTTCAACAATATCTCGTATTTTTCTGCCACCAGTGAGAAGAAGATGCAGTTTAAATGGTGATGGACTAAGCCCTTCTTGAGCAGAAACTCATCTGCATACTTCACAAAGTCTTCCAAGCACATGCTGACTAAGTCCAGTATCTCATCTTCGTTGGTGCTCTGCTTAGACAGTTTCAGAATGTTTGCCATGAACTGGCAAAATTCAAATTCTTTGTCTTGCGTGATTTGCATTTTGGCACAGACTGTTTCAGAAGGTTGGACGTCCAGAGACATCATACCAACACTTACAAAAGACGTTAATTCATCAAAATGTTCATTGTCTCAACATCTCTAACACCTCGATCTGTTGATGTCATGTTCTAGATGGGCTGCCCAGATGTTCTCACAGCACTCTTTGCCCATCCTGCACGTGAATGAGAAATGGTATTTCATTCCAAATACAGTAAACATTTGCGAAAAGCAATGCAAAATCAACTGCACTTTCTAAATACTTCAAGAAACAGACAAGTCGCGACATTTTTACTGACCTAGGCCTGTTCAGCTGACGATAAACATCTCACCGTCAATACGTTACATGTTTCGATATGGAAAATAACTATATCATCGAATTAGATGTACACGTGTATATTTGAGCCGCCATGCTCATACAACCTTGGATTCGAGGGCTCATGTGGGAGCTTGTTTGAACACCATCATTCTCACCACATGTTATCTGGTTGTGCTTGACGTATGTTCTCGGTTCGACGTACGTGTATGTACAATGTAGATAACAACGATAATGACGATAGATGATAAGATAGTAAGAGTTCCCGTATTTTCCAGGGTCATATTATGATTTTTCCAGGTTCAGTCCACATTTATATAAAAACATGTGTTTATTAATATCCATAACACGCAAAGTGTTAGCAGCAATATCCCATATGATAAATTGTACACATATATCTTTACAAATAATTCAGAAAAATTAATGGGGGAAAAACGTCGTCGGTGAACATTTTCGCAAAAAAAATTGTCACATATGATGGAATTCTTTTTAAAATATTTCTGAGTACATGTATTTACCAGTAAAGAACGCCGTAGGAAAATGGAGGCGGGTAGCGAGTACTAAAATTTATTTCGTTATTGCGCATGCGCATTAAGTGGTAAGAGAAGGTCACGTATATTGGATAACTTGGATAAGTGACGTGTAGTAGATAGTCAACCTAACATTGCGCATAAGTGACATTAGAATATTGCTTCTCACTACGATTTTACAGATGTATTGCCACTATTAACATTCGGATCCTCGTAGATTATCACAAGAAAAGTTTGAATGAAATCATCAGACGTCCTTTGCCCATTTCATAAGATATTGCAAAATATAAACAATGAACTCCTGCATTTACATGTACAGTACATGTCTGTAGTCAAGGCCGCCCTATTACTTTAACGTCAAGCTAACTCACGGTAAATTATAATTAACGATTAAAAACCGAATAAAACTGGTTTACAGCAAGTTGTAATTAGTGGCGATTAAATTGCTCCGACATCATCATATAGCAGGTGCATGTACATGTAGTTAAGATCAGAAATATCGTGCCAAGCTACCATTTCAATATCGTTTCATTTTCCCTTGTTATACAGCTGGTTTTAACTTCATGTTGGGTATCATTATATGCTCAACGAAGATGTCGTGGTACCATCACCCATGCAGATTCCAACATGCTCTCATTTTCCCTTGGTACATTCCTTGGATGTATTTGCTTTAGCTCATGTATGAACAAGTGTTTTTTTACGCCAACATCGATGTACAAAATCAACGTTAAACCAAATGACAAATTGTCGGCAGTCACGCACGCCATTGGCACAAAAGCAGTCTAACCGCTATAAAAGCTTCAGACATTAAATTGTTTCTGTACAGCTTATCGAGACAGGCCATGAAAATGACATCGCAAAATCGTTACGCTTGCTTCGCGGTCGCCATTTTGCTTCTAGGACTACTTTCAAGCAACTTCCTATCAGCTAGTAAGTATTTAATTTGATAATTCATAGCATGAACACACTGCAAAAGGAAACATCTAATTTTTTATTTTAGTTGCATGTGTACCAAACATTAAATTTGAGTGACCAAGATTCGAACATGTAGAAAATGTGGAAAAAACATACGAAGAAGGGCGAATACAGTCACAAATTTGTGTGAAAATTGTGCAATTATTGTGAATAATCGATTTATTGCAACCGATTTATCACAAAAGATGCATCTTCTTATAAGATTGTACGGTTTAAATGATGTCAAATAAGATGCATCAAGTCATCTTGTTACGTGGACAACCAAACAAAATGATAACGCATCCTGCTTTAAGATTTTTTCAATTTGCAGTGCATGTATTTGTCAACTTCATATACAGCATAGTTACGTATTCACTACGCATCATTTTCCTTATCAATAAGCAAACCTGCCTTTTGGCAATGCAGTTTGTATTCGCCCGGATATGGTAGAATTGAAGCGTATCGGCGATAATGATTATGCAGCAAGCTGCAAAGCATTGGTACTGAATCTTGTCCTCAAGGGTAGCAAGTAATTGCGCATTCTGCTGAAGCGCTTGACCACATGTAAACGCATGAGGATTTTTGATGACAATTAAAGGTTAAACTTCGATATTTGCCGAAGCCAAGAAATAATATTTGTGGGGAATCTGTTTATCTGGTTAGCAGGTTGTCAAGCATTTCAGAGGATGAATAATATACGAGATACAGGAAAAAAAGAAAAAAGGTAAAAATATTGAATTTTTTCTTAAAAAAATCAGTAAATTACCGCAGCATAAATCATTTTCTACTGTTTAATTGTAATTGCTCAAAGGCGTATGGTCAGTTGGTACGAATAATATGGGAAATATAGAAAAAAAGGACAAAAATATAGAAAGAATACAGAAAAAAAGAACAAAAATATAGGAAAAAAGGAAAAAACAGATTTTTTTCTAAAAAAAATCAGTAAATTACCAGACCTTAGAGCATTTTCTACTTTTTAATTTTAATTGCTCAAATGCTGTATTTCGATTCGGAAGACAGTCAATGTCTAACTGCTAGTCTGCTACATGTATACACCGGTGTTACCGGACCAAGTTGCCCATTCGGTTACCCTTTCTGTATAG
>JAQGAF010003895.1:0-15909 GCA_034687865.1 Kryphioiulus occultus
AAGTTACATCCAAGTCATTGAAGTTACATCCAAGTCATTGAAGTTACATCCAAGTCATTGAAGTTACATCCAAGTCATTGAAGTTACATCCAAGTCACTGAGGTTCCAATAAAGTTACTGAAGTTCCACTGAAAACCCACGAAAGTCGCTGAATCCCACTGAAGTCATTGAAGGCTGGAAAAATCCATGTAACTTCCACGACTTCAGCTGGATATGTGGAACTTCAAAGACTTCAGTAGAACATCCAAGTCACTTCTTGAAATTAAAAGGACGTTTTCATCCATCTTAACAACCCAGAATGCCATGTATTGCCACATCGCATGAATGCTATGCAAACGTTACATGTATGAACCCTGAAAGCTGAAAGAGCAGATTCTGCGTGAAATTGAAACCCGTCGAGAGAACGTGAAACTTTTGTTTCTTCGATATTTTTTTTTACAAATAAGAGTAATTTTACACCGCCTCCTCGATCTATTTTTCAACCGCAACTTGATCGAATTTTCAATTATTCAGAGCAAACAGCAGAGCGCACGTTCCCGCACCTTCCCAAACGCTAAAAAACCAAAATGGAAAAGATTAAAACCGAGTAAAGATTTCCATGAGGGAAATCCTGTTACAGCACCTCGAACCATCACTGTGGTATCAAGATAAGGCCCATTTGGGCACTTGGCGATCGATCCTCCAAAAACCAGTGAATAAACGAAAATTGTCCTTTTGAAGCCAGACTTGAGCTCATGACTTGAGCAGTACAAAACACAGCATGGTGGTAATTTACATGTATGCATGCTGACCTATATCATTGAAAAGTTCCCAAGTGACAGGTCTCTTATTGCTGGTGAGAGTTGCAGACAAGGTCACCTCACCCCTATCAGCACAGTAAAATCCTGCTGTATCCCAGATGTACCATAGAGGCTCAAAACATCACCCTCATACAGTCTCATAGATATACATGTAACAGGCCTGAGCAGTCTCATGTTGCCTAATGTTGTTGTCCAATCAGATTGCTGCATCATCCTACGAACCACGAATCTAACGACGGTATCCCTATTTGCACTATTGCAAGCAGACCACATCGTGTGTTCACTGGCTTATATTGGAGACATCCATTAGAAACAAAATAGTCTGAGTTTAATATGAATTTGTCGCCATTTCAAAAATGCAAATTTCTCAACTGGGAGGAACGTTGGCAGTTAGTTTGGTTGTCCAATTAGACGAAGTGCAAAGCAGCATTTTGTTTATATTAAAAATTGTCATGTACCTACATGTAAGCCTGTTATACATGTACCTAGGAGGCTACAGGTTGTCTACTGAATTGTGAAGTGCAGATTTCATGACTTTTCCACGACTTCACACATTTTCCCATGCCTATTAGAATATGGTGCCGTTCAAGTTATACAGCATGTCATGAGTACATAATGGGGTTTTCAGAAACATTATCTACCACTGTGGCGACATGATTATTGGAACAAAAACAAGTTTTTTGCGTGATGTAAATTTCACGATTTTTCCACGACTTTCATAAAACAGAGGTAAATTTCACGACTTTTCCATGACTTCCATGACACTGATATAAACTTCACGACTTTTCCATGATGCAGATGTAAATTTCACGACTTATAGATGACATTGATGTCAATTTCATGACTTTTCCAAGACTTCCATGACACAGTTGACACTCATGCAAATTTCACGACTTTTCCATGACATTGATGTAAATTTCACGACTTTTCCATTACAGTGATATAAATTTCACGACTTTTCCATGACTTCCATGAGCCGATGTAAATTCCACGACTTTTCCATGACCTGAATCTCATTTCATGACTTTTCCACCATGACTTCCATGACAGGTACACACCTTGGGCTATGATACAATACATCAGTCTTACCAAGAACTGCATGAAGGCGCATTGGTTATTATACACGTACTGTATATAGCCTACAATTCCCAACAAATATTTCTCAGATTTCTTCGAAACGGATCCGATCCGCAAAATGCACACCGATACTCCGGTATTAACAAAGGAATCGAGCGCATTTGCAAAATTCCTCTACCGTCGCGGCAAAGAACTGGAGATGAGAATTTTAAGTATGTCGATGGATTTCCGATATTCGGCCTACGGGACAAAAATCGATGGCACAAAACGCCATATCTGGCGTTATCATTGTCACTTCCTCAGAGGAGCTGTTAGAGGAATTATCGATCACTGCATTCTCGCCAAATTTCCGTCCGTTTCCAGAGTGTCGATTTTACGGAAAGCCAATCTCTGGAGTTTCTGGGCCCTGTTTTGGGTAACGTTCAGAAGTAGCAGGAACCACGAGATGAATTTCCAACATTTTCAACGATCTCTAGCAGGCAAAACTAATGATCACCGAAGCTCAGAAATTGGCATTATCAGGGTGTCTACTGGGTTTGGTATTGCAAATTCCATGACTTTTTCATGACTTCAAGAAATATTCCATGATTATTATATGGAGCCATTCAAGTTTTATGTCATCAATAAATAATGATTTTCAGAAACACTACCCCATTGATGACATGATTATTGGAAACATATGAAATTAGATGAGAAGTAATGAATTTAACCCACATTTTTATTTTATGAATCAATTAAATGAAAAAATACCATTACCCTGATGTAAATTTCACGACTTCTCCTTGGCTTCATTTTATGACCTGAATTCCATTCCATTACTTTTCCGAGACTTTCATGACTGGTAGACACCATGATTATGTATGTGTGCTGATAAAACTAGTTATTTTAAGAAGTTATGACATAATAGTACCAAGTGTAAATTTCCAGGCCTATTTGAATATGTTGGTTGCCTGGTGCAGTCATCTACTGACAATTTTCGGTCATATGGGTTATAATTCCCTTCATGCCTTATTTAATGCCTAATATTTAATCGATACTGTAAAAGGTACAACAAGCTGAATGTTAAGTGACAGCAAATTAGTAGGCAAGTTAGCAACAGTCATGTCATGTCAGGTTTCTAGGCAATAAATTTCCAAGATTTTCTATCTTATTCATTGTCGTTATTATAAAAGTTGTTGGGGCCCAAACAGTGACAGATAGGAACCCAACAATTATCAAAAATAAAAACAGAACAACAACAAGAGTAAAACAATCCAATTTGTCCAAATTATGTTATTGCATATTAACCTGAAAAACTTAACCGATTCGCTCATCATTTTTATACTGTATGACAGCTTGATTTCAATTAAGTTTTCGCGAAATCCTCGCATTGCAGCAGTTTTGAATTTTTCCGAAATAACGATTTTGAGTCAAGAGGGTTCTGAGACACTCAGCTTGAGGTCAAAAAACGTGTCTGGGGTTAACAGCTGCAAGCGGATATTTCTCAGAAATTCACAAACACATTCAAATCTCAAACTACTTAGATGTATCAATATGCCAGCACAAACAGGAAATGAGAATTGCAAAGCATGAAGCACGGTCTCATTAAGGATCATGCAAGCACTTCGAAATTAAGCTGAATGGAATTCTGAGAAGTCAGTGACAAATACACCATGCTTATAATTGGAAATCGATGAGTACAAGTGCAACTAAGTTGAACAGCTGACAAACTCATTGAACCAAACTTCACCTCCGGTTTGCCCGCAACGATCGACGCCATTTGTGTCGCAAAGTTCAAAAATTTACCATGACATGTACGTGTTCGCCCACCCAAACCGGGTACGCCAAAGGTCAGCATCGTCGCCAAAGCGTGGCTAGAAGGGTTAAGTGGCGCTTAGTGATTAACACCAGGCCCATTTGCGTCTTTTGGTCGTTAAAATGGCTTCGGAACTCTCTTGTTCCGCTTTTATTGGCTACGCTATTGGAGTTTCCCAAATCGCTGCCAAGACGCCATTAAAAGATGGCGAAATTTCCCAGCACCCTTCGCGCCCGAATTTTACGACCAATAAAAGTCTACTTAACACTGCTTTTCCCCAGCAATTATTGCTAAACGGAGACAGTGGCGCTTTCCCGTAAAATTTACTGCCTTGGTGGCGATGCCGGTTTCGGAAGCACTTCCGGGGCCCCATTGGGCGCCCTGACGCTAACTTCCGGCCCGGCTCCAAACACGAAATCAACAGCGCCATAGATGCACTCAACAGGGAAAGTACACAAATTCCAGGAATTTTGGACTATGGCATTTCCACATACTCAGAAGTTACATGTGTGCATGCAGCCAGACTTCTGACGCATACGTGTAAGAAAAGTTCTGGTGGTGTACAAGTGCAAGGCTAGCTGCAACAATATTTCTGACGGAGATGTGCAATAAGACTTCTGAAACAGATGAACAACAACACTTCTGAAGAAGACGAGCAGCAAGACGCTTAAGAAGTTGACCAACAACACTTCTGATGAAGACGACCAACAATAGAGCTGAAGAAGTTTGATCAACATTTCTGAAGCAACAAGACTTATGATGAAAATGAGACACAATATGTCTGATAGATGACGAACAATACCACTGATAGATGTGCGACTAGACATTTGAAGATGTGCAACAGCACTTCTGAAGCTGTGCAACAAGACTTATGAAGATGTGCAATAGCACTTCTGAAGCTGGGAAACAAGACTCACGAAGATGTGCAACAAACCTAATGAAGTTGTGCATCAAGACTCATGAAGATGTGCAACGACACTTCTGCAGCAAATGTGCAACGAAACTCATGGATATGTGCAACGAAACTCATGGATATGTGCAACGAAACTTCTGAAGTAGATGTGCAACGAAACTTCTGAAGAAGATGTGCAACGAAACTTCTGAAGAAGATGTGCAACGAAACTTCTGAAGAAGATGTGCATCAAGACTTCTGAAGCGGCAAATGTGCATCAAAACTTCTGAAGCAGCCAATGTGCATCAAGGCTTATGAAGCAGCTAATGTGCACCAAGACTTCTGTAGCAGCAAATGTGCAACAAGACTTCTGAAGAAGAATCGCAAGAAGACATTTGAAGAAGGTGCGCAACCAGACATCTGAAGAAGATGCGCAACAAGGCATCTGAAGAAGATGCGCAACAAGGCATCTGAAGAAGACGCGCAACAAGACATCTGAAGAAGACATGCAACAAGACATCTGAAGAAGACATGCAACAAGACATCTGAAGAAGACATGTAACAAGACTTCTGATATTGTGTTATCAACTGCACCATGGGTAGCATGGGTAATGTGATACTGCGCAACATAACTTACCTTGCAATAGCATCTGACTAGACTTATAAATGCCAGCAAAGCTCAAGATACAGTAGGTGACATGTTTTCGTTGAAACACCACAAGATGGCACTTCAGACAACAAGATGGCCGCCTGTCCCCACTCCAAATGCAATTAGGCCAGGGCAGGTCAAGGCATGTATGGCTGCGTTCCGAAAGCAATCAACAAGTGCTGAAGAAGTGTCATTCACTCGTTGCAGACCAGTGATTGGCGCCGCTGAAGCAGGCATTAAGGAAGTAATTATTTTAACGTCCAAGCATGATGATTTAATCAAGGCTGCAATTTCCGCCTTAGAAGTGCGCGCCAGTGCAGCGCTGCTTCCATCGGTGGCTTCTGGACCAATCTCCGTTGCTCAAATTAAATTTGCCTTAATTGGTGTATTGCTGGTGATGGAGGACGAAGCCGCAGCCAGGCAGGAGTGGAAAACAATTAAGTTGAAGCAGGTTTTTGGGGCGAGGAGGAAGCAAGACCACCTGGAGGGGAAGTGGAAGTGACGCCAGAAGGCCATGCTAGTCTTCTTTGTATTGTTCCAATTTTAGTATGTTTACTGGAATGGTGTTCAATGCACCGTGCCAGTTAGCTTGGCTATGAATGATGCTGCCAGTGCCTTCCAGAACACAAGATGGTTTCAAAGCCTTCGAGCAAGTTGGATCATCTTTGGAGAAGTTGGAATGTCTTCGGTGGACAAATTGGAACGTTTTCGGTGGACTAGTTGGAACGTCTTCATAGGACAAGTTCGGAAGAGAAGTTTGATCTTCTTGGAGAACACGTTGCACCATCTCGGAGAACACGTTGCATCATCTCGGAGAACACGTGGCATCATCTCTGAGAACACGTGGCATCATCTCCGAGAACACGTTGGCACATCGCGGAGAACACGTTGGAACATCTCGGAGAACAAGTTGGAACATCTCGGAGAACAAGTTGGGACATCTTGGAAAGATAGTTGGTACATCCTGGAGAGCTAGTTGGAACATAGGAGAACAATTTGGAACATAGGAGAACAAGTTGGAACATAGGAGAACAAGTTGGAACATAGGAGAACAAGTTGGAACATAGGAGGACAAGTTCGAACATCGGAGGACAAGTTCGAACATCGGAGGACAAGTTGGAACATCGGAGGACAAGTTGGAACATCGGAAAACAAGTTGGAACATCTTGGAGAACAAGTTGGAACATCTTGGAGAACAAGTTGGAACATCTTGGAGAACAAGTTGGAACATCTTGGAGAGCAAGTTGGAACATCTTAGAGAGCAAGTTGTAACATTTTGGAAAACAAGCTGGTACTGGTATTGGAGAAGAATAATACAGAGAAGATGGACGACGTTGGTGAAAAAGACTGTCACCATCGTGGAAAGATGTCAACACCGGTAAGAAAGTAGTATTCAAAGAACAAGCTAGAACATACTGTAGAACTGACATCTTTCATCTTTTTAGAACAGTGGATGAGAAGACGTTATCTGCATCCATTGAAGACGAAGACGGGCTTTGGATAACAAACTGGGTCATTATAAAAGAAGTTTACGATGCCATTACTTTAGAAAATATAACCCACGTTCAGTACATGTCATGTACTTTGGAACAAAAGATAGTACCAATCCCATGGCGTAAGAAATAGTGGGAATCTCATGGTAAATACTGTACATATAAGAAATGGTACCAACACCTAGACACCACCAATTACCATTTACCATTTATTCTTCGTTAGTTTAAAGCTTCAACAAAACCTGAATAAAATTATCTGAAAGTTATTCACGCCTCGAAAGGTCTAAGAATCGATCTTCTCTCCAGAAATTATGACTAAATATTCTCGCTCTGACAATGGGGGATAATTGCCACAATTGCGGAATTCCTGCGCTTCTTCAGGGGCATTTAATTCCACCAACTGATGAAAAGACTGCAACTCCCTTACAGAAAAATTAATGTCACGCAATGACAACTAACATGACAAAAAATCCATACATTTTCAGGCACATATTCCGCTTGTGACATACCCGTATCTGCTCGACACACATGTCAATTTGGAACATCTTCAACATCTCTTAAGACAAGATTGCATGAAAGACTACCAATTCCAGAGACAACGTCTCCAAAAGAATAAGTAATGAAAGTAATGAAGAATAAGTAACGAAACGCAAGTAATGCCATTGACCAAAACAGTTGCCCTAAATGTTGAGGGTGATTTTATGTTATCCTGTTATGAGACCAAGTGACCTCATAGACCTTGAAAATCCAATCCCATTATGGAAGCTAACTTGTATGATACGCTCGCCAGGGTGCGTCAGTTGGTATAGCCATATCGGTTGGCGAACCCACTTACCTAAGTTATGCAGCTTTTAAGAATTCACTTAAGAGGCAATTTTCTGCTTAACGATATCGCCACCAGAGGCACCGCCACTGCGGGACGTCCCAGGAAAACCAAGCGAGCATTGTTCAGGTCAGAATATTTACGATTGACGGGCACATAACTGAGACGAGAAAAACTTATTAAAAAGGGGTTATTCACCACCCCCCAGAGCCCAAAAACTTCTTTGGCAATAAACTAAAAGCCAGCCAGGAGGCCACTGGGCTGATAAGGCCAAGGTCTCACTGAAACAGCGCCCTCTATGGTCATCATGGGAATTTTGGATATGTCGCTGGGAAATCATTGACTTGAGACTTTTTTCCACCACATTTTCATTTGTTGAATCAATTTTGGTTTATACATACACATGGTGACTACTAATTTCTGAAAACGAAATTTCCTGAGTTTTCTAGGTCATATTCTAATTTTATCAAGTTTCAAAAAAATGTTGTGGGGCAAATTTTTTTGAAAAGTAATCTCAAATGGTAGGGTTTTATAACCAAACAAACACTTTTCAATGATGGATATTATGAATATTTCCTTGAAAAACTAATAGAAATAGCGGATTTTTATGTATATTTGCCATGAA
Organism: Kryphioiulus occultus; assembly: GCA_034687865.1. NCBI lineage: Eukaryota > Metazoa > Arthropoda > Diplopoda > Julida > Julidae > Kryphioiulus > Kryphioiulus occultus. The sequence goes on from JAQGAF010003895.1 coordinate 8,155, forward strand.
ATGTTTCTATTTTGGTAATATTGTTGCAATTATAATGAAAGAAACTTTAGAGGAATTTTTTTTCAGGTTTTCCAGGGTCATATGATAATTTTTTTCAGGTTCAAAAATACCTTTTTGATTAAGTGTGTTGCCCAATTCTACTAAAACAATATTTAGTAATAATAATAGGTAATGGTGTGGGCAATTTCGTTTATTTAAATAGATCTCAATTGGTAGGTTTTCAATCAACATATTCAAACAAACTTATTCTAATAATGGATATTACGAAAATTTCTTTGAAAAAGTACCAAAAATAACATTTTAGGCATATCAGCCAAGAAATTCTATTTTTGTGTGAAAATATTGTAAAATTAAAATTTGAAAATTTTAGAAATATCTCCACAAACTAAACTGGAATAAAAAAATACCAGAAATAACGGATTTTAGGCGTAATCTCTTGAAAACGTTTTGGGGACCCTACACGAGTATTATTACTGTCAATTTCAACAAATATTGACCGTAATATATATCGTGTAATGGGTGCAGTACTGATGGATTGATGTTTAATTCTAATTACTGACGATTATCCGAATTTTCGGATAACTTACTGTCGGTATTGCAATAATGACAGTAACACTAACGGTGTAGGGTCCGCATTTACCAGAAATATTGATAACAAAGGCAACACCGACAGCAATTTATTTTTTTCGAAACTTTTTACCAGTAATGCATAAAGTAACATTAATTTAGGACATTTTTAGAAAAGCATTCACAAATACTGAATTTCATGGGCAGGGTAAAACTGATTTTCAGGTCAATCATATTCGTACTGATTTCCCAGACAATTTCTCAGAAACACCAAATACATGTTCAAGTTTGATACTGAAATATTCCACGTTTCAATTCAAAATTCCCAAGGATTTCCAAGTTTTCCTGGTTGGTGTCACCATGTTATATCGTCTATCGAATTTTATCTAAAAAGCTCGTCCCCAGAAGCTAAAATTCATACCTTTACATGTCCACCTACATTTGTTACACAACTTGCATGAAAAATCGTGAACAGAAACCATCAGGGGTAGTATGGGATTCGTTCCAGCTCGTAAAGCTCTCAAAACGATCAACGTTCCCCTTAAGCAAATAAGGCCCAGGGATTCAATTACAAGCAGCTGATGGTTTGGGTACAAAGGTCAACTCGTATTCAATATTACGCACAGGTCACGGTGTAAAAATTGACCTGTACCAGGTCGACGAACCCAATTCGAGTTGAACCTGCCACTCTCGGCCTCTCCCTCGTCCGTTCACACTTGTTTTGGCTGCCTGTTTCATCATGTATTCTAATTCAAACAATACTAATGAATTTCTCTCTGCAAAATGTACCAATGGTTCGAATCTGGCGCCACATACAAGAATTTTGATACCTCAGTTGACAGGGGTTCATGTAAGAAACCACGCGACAAAACAGTCCTCAAACTGTTGATGACGTCACTATGCCCATCAGCAATTCTTTCATGCCTTCTTTGAATGAAGCGCGCTTTGGTTGAGAACGCGAGAAGAATTACTAACTGGTGCATCAACTACATCAGGTTTTCGGTCCAAGATGCTTCCATTGATTGCATAACATCTCTTGAAGACATGTTCAACTACAGACTTCTTGCCCTGAATACTTGCATCTACTTCTCATCCATCAATCACCAATTCTGGTACCAGATTAAATTTCATCACCACTGTTTATCGTTTGAAGATATGAGTGTTCAAAGCAACAGACACTTTTCTGGATTGCATCGGTTGTCAATTTCATTGCTTTGGCACACCTTGCAGTGACATAGTCAGTGACTGGGACAAGGGACTGGAACGACCCAATTACGCCCTTAATTCGCCCATATGGTAGTAAAAGAGCAACGTGGGTTCGCTGCGAAAACGAAGGACAATGGCTGATAAAACTTGTCTTCAGGGGGCAAGTTATGATAAGGGACAAGGAATACATTGGTGTCTTGCCTGACACAGGTATTAAGTTAAGGTGAAAACGACTATAGAATGTGCCATCAAGAATACATGTCGAGCAATGTGGATTCATTGCCAAAACGAGGGGAAATAGCTTCTTCGACCAATATTCATTGGTCCATTTTGATAAGGGACAAGGAATACATTGGTGTCTTGCCTGTCACAGGTATTAAGTTAAGGTGAAAACGACTATAGAATGTGCCATCAAGAATAAAGTTGATGCCCTTATACTACCATATGGGCGAATTAAGGGCGTAAAAAAAGAAAAAAGTTGAATTGAATTGAATTGAATTGAATACATGTTGAGCAATGTGGATTCATTGCCAAAACGAGGGAAAATGGCTTCTTTGACCAATTTTCATTGGTCTGTTTTGTTAACGGACAAGGAATACATTGGTGACTTCCCTGGAATGGGCATTAAGTTAAGATGAATACGACTATATAATTTGCCATCAATAAATATATGATGAGCAATGTGGATTAGTTGCCAAAACGAGGTAAAATGGCTTCTTTGACTAATCGTCATCGGTCAATTTTGATAAGGGACAAGGAATACATTGGTGTCTTACCTTCCGTTGGCATTAAGTTAAGAAACTACTATGAAAAGTGCCATCAATAACCTCCATTCTAACAAAAAACAAAAGAGATTAAAAACATCGAAAAAACTATATTCTCCAAATCCCAAGCCGCACTAGTAATTAATCGGAGCATAAAACCTTTTATCCGAGACCATGAATAAATAACTACGATTTTCTTGCGGCATTTTTTTATCCTCTCTCCAGTGATGTTTTTTACCCCTCCTGAGGAGCTAATAATGCCCATCTCCATTCGGCGTTATTGTTTTAATCATAAGGCTTTAAATGTCGGATGACTCGAAGACAGGGGGCTTAGAGAAGCCAGGCGTGAATCCGAATCAGAGTTTTCATTGCTGGGGATTAATTTGGGAACGGTTTTAATTATGGTGGCTGCGCCTCGCCAGCAAAAACATTCCATAATTAACATTGTTTGAACGAGCTCATGTTTCCAAGATTAAGAAAACTCAAAGTGCGACAACAATGGGGATCAAATTAGCGGGGCAATGAGCCGGCGAGGAATGCTGGCAATTTTCAGTTTCCTCGGCATTGTCTTCACGCCATGAATTCGTGAAGACTTAGGGACTTCTATTCTTGCAATGCCTCGAAACTGGAAAAATCAATCGCGCCAGTAAGTGCTAGCATCTTGATGGCTAGGTTCTAAGAATTTCGCCGAACTGGGCAAGAATTCGAATAAGTCTTGGCTGAATGACGAGAGACCTCTGAATAAGCCAACCTGCAGCAAGACTTGAAGATGAGGAACAAGACTGCTGAAGATGTACAACAAGGCTTCTGAAGATGATGTGCAGCGAGACTTCTGCAGATGATGGGCAACTAAACTCCTGCAACAAGACTTCCGAAGAAGCAATACTGCAATGGCTTTCTTTGGAACTTCTGAAGATGTGTAACTCGACTGTTGAAGAAGATGTGCAACAAGACAGCTGCAGAAGATGTGCAATAAGCCTTTCGAAGATGAGTATCAAGACTTCTGAAATAGCAAAACAGCCCCAAGTCCTCAGAAATAGCCATACTGTAATGACTTTCGTAGGGTATACCAAAGACGTGCAACAAGGCTTCTGAAGACGTGCCCACAAGGCTTCTGAAGGCGTGCCCACAAGGCTTCTGAAGACGTGACGGCAAAGGCTTCTGAAGATGTGCAACAAGGCTTCTGAAGATGTACAACAAGATTTCTAAAGATGTACAACAAGATTTCTGAAGATGACCAACAAGATTTCTGAAGATGTGCAATAGGCTTCTGAAGATGTACAGCAAGATTTCTGAAGATGTACAACACGATTTCTAAAGATGTACAACAAGATTTCTGAAGATGTGCAACAAGGCTTCTGAAGATGTGCAACAAGGTTTCTGAAGATATGCAACAAGGATTCTGAAGATGTGCAACAAGGTTTCTGAAGATGTGCAACAAGGTTTCTGAAGATGTGCAACAAGGTTTCTGAAGATGTGCAACAAGGTTTCTGAAGATATACAACAAGATTTTTGAAGATGTACAACAAGATTTCTGAATATGTGAAAGACTTCTGAAGATGTTCAACAGTGCAACCAACCTTCTAATGAAGCACGATTTCAAAACAATGCTTCCAGCCTTCAGAGGAACTAACATTTCAGTGGCATCACGAGATGCGACACCACAATTTCGACTTTGCAGAACTGCTGCAAGCCTTCTAAAGTAGCAAGCTTTCATCAGAAATTCACCTACGTACATAGAATTACCCTAAGCGAATGCTGCAAGAATAAGATACAAGTACATCTGAAGATATTGCTTCCCCAATACTTTGCAGGAAGTAAGATTTCAGCATGCAGAAACCTGAAGATCCTCTTAAGAAGGGATTTAAACAGAACGCTGCCAGAAATACATGTATGTATAGACGAAAATACCTAGATGTCTTTCTGCAATACTTGTGAATCAACTAGCCACACATTTCAAATGGCACAATTTCATTTCATCATCCTTTCTAATGAACACATTGAAGAAGGTAGCCATATTTCTCATCACTGACCTTTTCTGGCTCGATAATTTGCAGCCAAAATTCAAGCTCCCATCGTCTTATCTGCACCAATTCATTTCCACCCTTCCTTCATCGGTTTTTTATCGACTCTGGTATATTTCAGATTGGAAAGCAACTTCAAGCAGCGTTTTGTAAGCGCAAAAAAGCGTAATTATGCGACGCAGGCTGGAGCATCCTAGAACGACTGTGCCAAGTCGACCTTAAAAAGACATAAATAAAAAGATCGCTCTTTTATTTTCGCTGATAAACACTCTTCGGAACCCATTACAAGCCTTAAGTAGTTTTTGCCAGGCTTCGTGTTGCTCACTTGATGCCAAGGGAGAAAAATGGAAAGACGTTGGCATCGGCAAGACATGCCTCGAAATGGGATCTTTGGTGCATTTATGGCCATAAAGCAGGTTCTTCAATGGTAAAAACTATGAAAGGTACTAGTGTTTCGATAAATTTATATGCTCCGCAACAGAAGCTAAACTAAGTTCCCCTTACAACCTGACTTCCGGTTGCTTTTCAAGCTGCATTTCCAAGCAAAAAGGACATATTTAAAATTTGCAGAAAAAAATTGTCTTTAGAAAACACCAGGGTATATTTCTGAAGATGGTAACCTATTCAATTACCACGCTTAACAAAAAAAATTGATGCACAACGCCCAGGAATTATTTAAAATAAATTCATCAAAAAATAGAATGACGAAAAAGTTAACAGTATCAGTCTTTGCTTTGTTTAACTACAGTACATCTATAATTTTAACAAAGTTGTCAAAATTTCCTTGAGATTTTTTGTACCATATGGGATGACTAATATGACAACATACATGTAAGCTTATGTAAACAGGAGTGGTATTATACGGACCCTCACGGCCAAGCTATCCAAACACTCTGATAACCATCAATAATCATAACGGAATATTACAGTATCAGTCTTTGTTTTCGTTAACCAAAGTTAACAATGATGACAAGATTTCCATGAAATTTCTAAACCATGGTGTGATTACTGAACATGAAAATGGGTGTTAACATGAGTAAGATTTCATGCGGACCCAAACTGTCAATGTTACTGCCAATATTTCGATACCAATTAATAATGAGTTATCCGTAAACTCGAATAATCAGCAGTAATCAGAATGGAACATCAAACAGTATCAGTCTTTGTTTTGGTTAACTATATACATGTATACATAAATTTAACAATGATGACAAGATTTCCATGATTTCCGTCTTACAGTCAATACATGTGCATGTATTTCGATACCGACAGTAAATTATCCAAAAATTCGAATAATCGTCAGTTAACAAAATTGAACGCCTCTTAATACTATCAATATTACTATTGATATTTCTAGAAATGTACAGTACAAATTTTATAGACGAGTAGAACTGGTACTGTATTATGGTAACGTCAAGCGAAACAATGGTATCAGAAATTGTTCACCAGTATAAATGCAGTTGTAAAATTCAAAATGGCCGCCACTGCTATACATGTTCATGTAAATGTTGAGGGAGCATGATAGCAACAATAATTTGTTAAATATTTATCCAAAAATAATTAACTTTGATAGCATCAGTCCTACAGAATTCTGTCATTCCTACAGAATCTTACAGGTATACGATAGATGGATTGACCAGTACATATAGATTGCCATTCGCCAAGCACAATGGATGTATATGTAGGTGGCGCTGCTAACAATCCAAAATGGCCACTAAAAGCTGCCTAAAGCACTAAGGAGATTTGCATATAAAGTACATGTGTACCTTAAGTACAGGAAATCTGCTTTCAACGGACCAATGACGTCATGTGCCACCCAGCGCCCAGCAACTTCAACCAAAATCTGACCGCCAGGAGGCAGCTCGATCCGTGGGTTTGCAAACCACGAATCAATGTCAAGATTTGGCGATTTGGCCAAGGGAGGAGGCCTTTTTATGGCCCAGCAGAAACTCCACCTTTATTATTCTCCTAAGGAAGGGAGGAAACCGCAACCAAAAATTAATATTTGGCCGGGATTAATTCACGATAAGAGACAGGGAAAAAACATAATGGAATGATGGCATTAGTTTATGCAAGTCCACATCTCATGGGGTCCATTTTTATGATCTTCAATATGCGAAGGGCGTATCCTTGCATGGAGCACGTTCTCCTCCTCCGAGGAAAACTCGGATGGTTTATGAGACAATCAACTCTGGCTATTTTTAATGCACACAATACTCATTGTACTTGACTGGGCTGAAGGGGGGTATGGGGTCCTGATTCACCAGCGCCATCTAGCGGTTGGACAGCAAAACTACCTTTGAGTCAACTCTGGATCAACTGATTCAAAATACGACATTTGAGGCCCTAAGACTTCACATTTTCCTTAAGGGAGCTTTCTTCAAATATTATTCCAATATTTTTCCCTTTTTTATTCTGTTTGTGTTTGTCACCGCAGGAGAATTCACGAATTTTGTGATTTTTCCTAAATCATTTCACGCAATTACCTGTGGTTTACACGCCTTCCTCCAGGGGAAAACACGGATAGCGTTTTACTTTCTTTCCCTTTCTACAAACAAATTTAATTGAATAACATTTCTTTCAAATAATACGCATTTTTTACCGGAGGTATTATTATTCATCGCGTGAATCTACGGCATATCAAGGCATTGCCATCGTTTAGCAAACATGGCAGATCGGATCCATTATATCTATTCCATCAATTATCACCTTCATGATCTTAATTCATTAGATCAACTACATTAAGCTTAGATGAAGTCATTTAAATTTACTTTTTCATAGACCTACACCAGTCAATCAATTTGTAGATTTATTTATTGTGCTACTCCTGTAGATTAATCCTTTAAAAATGTACTCCTTCATAGATATTTTCCTTTACATCTACTATTTGAAAGATCTGGACATATTTAGTTCTCAACAGATGTACATGTATTCCTTAACATATCCTTTTCACTGTATTGACTAATCTCAAACCCCTTTACTATTACACAATCCTTCGCCAATCTGACCCTCCCATCACTAATGTCACACTCCAACACAAATCTCACACTCCTTCACAAATCTCACACTCCTTCACAAATCTCACACTCCTTCACAATTCTCACACTCCTTCACAATTCTCACACTCCTTCACAAATCTCACACTCCTTCACAAATCTCACACTCCTTCACAAATCTCACACTCCTTCACAAAT
>JAQGAF010003896.1:0-15909 GCA_034687865.1 Kryphioiulus occultus
TTTAAAGTCTATCTAATTTTTACAAATGTTTTGTTTTGTTGTTACGTAAACTATGTAATGTAACCGTTATAACAAATGTACTTTAAAATATGTGCTCCTTTTCATTTAATCGTTAACAACAATTCTTATACTGTTCAAATACTTTTGTTGATCACTGTATATACAAAAGCACCTTAATAAAACCAACATTTTTATATCGGACCTACTGAATTCTAAAACAAATGATGTCTCATCAAAATCTTGTTATAAAGTCTGGTTTGCGCTGGATAAGTCTTGTCATTTTACAGATGGTGCCATGTTGTTTTTGGCTCTTTTTATCAACTCAATTACGAAATTTTCAAAGGGTGGGTGGCGGGTAAATTCGATCATTTTCAGGTCATTCACGGCACCTTTATGTCCTAGCAGGAGTTAAAGGACAGGTGTAACTGCACTGCGAATGAGCCGAGCGTGAAAAAGCCCCTTCCAAATCCTATTCGATTTGCTTTTATCTGACTGGCGAACCTATCAGAACCGCTTGTCGGATCGATATCATTTTCTGTCATCTATTTGTAAACGCCGTGTCACGTTGGAATGAGTGCGGAAATAAAAGGCCTCCCCCACCCGAGAAATATTTCATAGTTTTACGTCGCTTCGACTAGGCCTCGATACCGACCAATTTCCAATAACTGCTGCTGGGGCCGCTGATGAAGTGATGTTGGAGGCTGCTTTTAATGGCTGCCATTAGGCCCAGTGTGGGCAGCTATCCAAGATGCTGACAAGCTCAGATTATGTTCTGCTCAGCGATGGGGAGCACATAACTAACCAAAGAAACCCGATTGGATGAACTCTGGGCACCCTGGCCAGTTGTTCAAAGGTGCCCCAGAAACACCTTGGCCACGTGCCTAAACCTGAACATGACAATCTGCTCCATCAGTGGTCCCCCAGGAATTGAGGTCTTCCTGTATTCTCTCGGTACTGTTTTATCTCATAGTCTGTTTGTTGTTGGTGAATTGTGTTTCGTTTTGTTTGCTACAATCTGTTACAGGGGTTTGTTGTATTTGGATGCCTATTGAGTCCTAGGAGAATTTTCAAGCAAGCAGATTTATCTTTCGACCCTAAAGAATTGGTAGAAATAGTTTCTCTTCAATTTTTCCAACGTCATATCCTGGATTTCTCCATGAATCTGTGGAGGCTTTTAGGTGCATCAGTATTTGGTCGCTTTCAACTGTAAATTCCATACTGTCTGCATTAACTCTGTAGTCATAGTACTCTTATGGAAAAACTTATTCCAAAGGGAATACACAAGTGCCGATTATAAAGTGATTGCAACGGGATATACGTTAAATGTATAACCAGTTTCGATCTTGGATGTCTTTCTGAAATTCGTAAGCTTTGTACGTATATCAGTATTTGGACTCTTTTCAACTTTGAATTCCTTACAGCAGTGTCTGAACTCTTTAGTCATACTGTTGTATTCTTGTGGAAAACATCTGGTTGCAAAGTGGCTGCACGAAAATTGATTGTAAAGCGATTTTAAGATTGATTCGAAACTGATGTCAAACTGTACGTTTTACATGTACTGTATTTTGCTAACTGGTGGCAATACTGATGTACGTGTACAAGTACAACCAGAGCTGATATACATGATAATTGGTTGCCAAGCATTACTACCACATGACATTCGTGGTATTCACTTACTGATAGTAAGGTACTTGTTACATTGAATTAATTATACATATTAATTGCAAGCAGCCAGAAAGCAGCACGTTTTATTGATGGTGTGGGACCTGCAAATATCTGCAAAGTTTTTGTAGTCATCAAAAAATCAATAGTCATTAAATTGCAATCAATTGCAATCAATAAAAATCTGTGAAAACATGATTGTCCACAGCATAAGTTTACTATTTGCCATTCATTTTCACGTACACCATGGTCATCAGTAATCAGGAAATGTCAGTTGATTATCAGTAGCACCATTTTTCAAGTTATATTAAATTCATACAATTTAAAATCATTATTCCATGTGGGTTTCTTGAAATGTACGAAACTAGAGGTTTAAAAAAATATCTTCCATGGTTGATGACAACTGAAGATTTTCACTTGTGTTTGCGCATTGCCTCTAATTCAAACTTATGTGGTGATATTTTCCCCATGGGTTCAAACGTGTCAACAGCAATGGATTTATCTGGCATGACTGTCAAATTTCTTTACACTCTGGCGCAAGGAATTTTGTCGAAAGAAATTCGCAGATCTGAGGTTTTTCTGTTGAAAACTCAAAACTACACCAAGTGTGAAAAGTTCTGATATGTGACTCCTAGGTACTGGAAAGAGGACAACTCAATGGCAGAGTTGAAACATGAAGCAGGGCAATTTGAAATATTGACGCTTTCCTAACGCCAGCAATAATACGTTTGTTCAGATGGTCAATATTCCCTTCTTCAGCGTCCTTCATGAGCGCAAATATTAAACATCATCTCATCGCATGGACCCTTGCGTTTCAACAGCGAACCATGCAGTTGAGCATATTTTGCACAATTTTTCCCCACGGAATCTTTGCCCAATCGTATTACTTTTCCAGAAACGCATTGTAGGAGAAGCCAGCTTTTGAGAAATTGTGCAATCCCCAAATTGAAACTCGTTTCCCATTATGGGCAATGGGAGAGAGCTTCCATCTCGTTATATGGCTTTCTTCGTGGCTTGTTCCAGGCAGCCATTGTGAATGGAAGTTCAACGTGACACTGCTCATTCCAAATGGGTCTTTGGTGCATTCTTCGGTGGCTCCCAAATGGCCAGTTTGCAATGGCCTTTACTCCGATGATTCTCTACCAGGAATATGGATAACCACAATAGGAATAATATTGGATTGGGTATCTTTGAGGGTTGTAAATCCACGAAGATACCGCAACGTGAACAGATATATCACCCTGGCCTGCACTTTGAGACTTCGGTTTATGGTCCTATTCTTGCCCTGCTTATAGGTCCTCATTTCACCAGTTGCAAATTGGCTGGAGCAGCTCTTAAAATCATGCCATGCTGGATAGAGAAAGTAAATATGGGCCATATAGGGGCATTTCCTGCTTATGTTATTACATACACTTACATTTGTCTTAAGCCGGTGAAGGAGTTAAATTCAAAGTTAAATTCCTCATGTTATCGTCATGTTATCCCCATGTTACATTTTATTTTATACTAGGTTTTTTAAAAACACGCAAATTAATAAAAAATTAACTTACCAGTTATTCAGCGGACCTTACTTGAGTGCATGATTAACAGAAATATCAGCAATTTATGCTGATTATTAATTTATTCACGATTTACTTCGCTCCGATTTGAATTACACTTTCCAGGTGTCGTTCTTTTCTCGTCGTAACCATGGCAAAGGCTCGCTCGATTTTGGTTCGATCGAATTCGATTTATTGGTTTCCTGGAGATTGTAATTGAAATCTGAACGAAGTAAATCGCGAATAAAAAACTTATCTACAAATATAGACAATACTTCTATCAATCTGATACTGCTGAATAACTGGTCGGATAATCTTTCATTCTTTTTCATGTTTTAAAAAACATAGTATAAAGGAAAATTTCTTGCTGTGAGAATCTAACTTTCCTTTGCCCCGGGCTATCCGTCTTCACCTTAACACATTCCTATATCAAATGTTCGAATGTCTATGTTAATTAGATTTGAGACTGTAAATGTTAAGGTGAAAGGAAAGGGTCAGTAGGCTTAGTACTTGTACATTTAGTCAATGCCGTATTAGAAAGTAATTAGAAAGTAACTCTTCCTACCTACTTATAACGCTTACAGTAACAGTTTCATGTATATGTACATGCAAAGCATTTCTCAAGAAGGTTCAAAAACATTTCATTGATCCTTTATTTTAATCAAAAGTTATCAAAAATAAATTTAATTACGCATGTCAAATTTATTGCTGCGCGATATACGAGCGCAAATGTACTCTCTTATTGTTCTCTGCGTTCAATATAAGCTCTATAGTACGATTATATTTCAACTTACAATCATGCTGTTTCACACTGGTAATTGAAAAGTGGAAAATAATTACTTTCGATCCAATGAATTCACGGAAAAATAATTATCTCTCCAGTTTGATTAATTCAGGTATATATATTAATTAACGTGTTTCTTGGGATTCGCAAAAGTTTGCATGGAAGCGCTAGTAATGCTAAAACAGTTTATACGCATGCAAGTCTTTAGAATTAAACGCTAAACAAAGAATAATAAGCAATTTATTTAATCTGAACAAGTTATGTTATTTCTCATTCAGCCATTCATTGGCCATTTAGAAAATCATAAATAAAGCATAAAAGATATTATTTAATAGATTCTATAAAATGTTATTGTATTTATAATGATACAAACACATACAATGTAATTGAGCCTCTTCTCATGCACTATTTCAATTGTTTGTTAGCTTTCTATGCGAAATTTATTTGGATACCCAACATCAATTATAATACTGTATATAAAAGTTATCCAAAGGCAATGGAACGTTTTCAAATAATAAAGTTTGAAAAATGTCAAGTTTTCGTTTTTATAAAAAACTACAGTATATTTCGTTTTTAAACAACGCGACACGTTAAAAAGTAGTTACAGTATTTATAATTGAACCTTCCAAAAACAAAATGTCAGACAAGGAGACGTACTGTACATGTATATACAATGAATGTTTAGCTAGGACGCCCATGTACCGGCACATGTACCTCTCCTTGGTTGTTATCTTATTTTTAAGGTACTACAAGTATTTTCTTCCTAAATCGAAATTTTATGTAATTTTTGGACAATTAAAATCATTAAACCATATTATTTGCCAGAAATAATTTTTGAAAGCGTTTCACAGCGCCTTCACAACATTTGCCATAAGAATATTCAACTTTATGCAGTAGATTTCTAAGTTATACGGCAGCTTTACTAAATTCTATCCGATAAATTTAGCAGAATTAAGTTATCAAGATATGGTGTCTGTTTTGGCATTTAAAAGGGGAAGAGTAATTTAATGATTTCCATTGGGATCATCAAGCTGTAAGGCAATGAAAAAAAACTAAAGTGGAATTCATTATCTCAATTATGCTTCTTCGACAAAATTTAAGAAAAATCAGCAACTCGAACAAACTGATCATGCAAAAAGCAAGCATATGGTAAAAATACGCATATAAACTCTATAGACATTCTGAATGATACATGAAACGCCATTTCAAAATTAGCTGTTCAATGCGAGAAATAAGATATGCTAAGAGCCATTTAATTAAAAAGTCTCTTAAGAACCCTCACGATAAAGCAGATTAATTAATCACATTTCAGCACTTAAAGAATCTTGTCTACGTGGGCAACTTAGGAAACGCAGGAAAAAAATCAAACTTCATCAGCGTCAATAATGATTCTAAGCGTTATCATCTTTCATTTACATTTTTTTTCACACTCTATACCACATTTTACTCTTTGATAAAATTGAGATTATTCAGATATTTGGCTATATTCTGAAAATACTGCAGTATGACTTGGCTAAGCAGGCTGATACCAATCAGGTGTTAGAACGTACATGTATATTTTCTTGTTTGTTTGTTTTTTCCTTGAAAAATTTCCCATAACGAATTCACGTTGAAAATACATCTAACATCATGGTTTGAAAGATATTTTATAATGTTAAATGGCACAAGCTTTCCAAATGTCTTCAAATATTCGGTAATGCTAAAAACATCGCCAGCTGTCTTATTTTTTAAAGACACTGTAATGACTGTATAATATTAAAAAGTAATCATTTCCAATATTCAATACGAAATTTGTGGCAAAATTCCCATTTTTCGTTCCTTAACATGGCTGATGTGCTTCAGCTATGCAGAGGTAATCAATTGATAACAGCCAATACAAAGCGCCCAGGATGTTTTTTATTTGTTATTTGCTTTTTTGTTGTTATTTTTTGTTTTGAAAAAATACAAAGCGTTGATATACGCATATCAACGAGGTTGACTACTGTTTCCAAAGCGTGAAACAACCAGCACCCAAACATGTGATTAATGAGAAATTTTGGACATGCAGCAAGCACCTTTCCAAAGTAGCAACTTTCGTTCACTAAGCCCAAGTTAATGACGACAGTTTCGGAAAGATAAATAGCTTTTGCTGACTTGTTTTTTGTTTTAGGTTTAGTTATTTTTTATTTCCCTATTAGTAATACAAGTAGAGCACTTCTGCAGCGTTGCATATCATTAAAAGAAAATAGGTTTTAAGTGTACGTTGGGGGCGCAACTTAAGGGATGCCAGAGTGGCAAAGGCTTTCTGATATTGATATTGCGAGGCAAATGTTTCCAAGATTTATGCCAACGGCTTTTATTTCAATTTGTCTAAGATAAAAAGAGCATCAAACCTAATTAAAGGCTGGATTTAAGATGTTACAACCATTGGATTTATGCCTTAAGTCGGCCAACGAAAACGCCAGACTTCAGCTAAAATTGCTCGCAGATGTTCTACACCAGAAAACCAGAAAATGAATCGAAAATTTCTTTTTTTTCCAAAAGTTTGTATTGAGTTTTTAACCTCCTATGCCATTGCCGTTTGCCACGGTATCGTGTCGCTAATGATAAACCTCGCTATAATGCCAGAATGAGTAGCCACAGAGTCATCCTGATTTTCAGATTTGATTTTTAGGTTTTACACAACATTCCAAAACATAAAAAAGATGAGGCTTTCTCGTTTATTTACCAAACTACACTTGTTTTACAATATACTGGATTGAATTGACGAACTAAACTAACCGAACTTAATCGAGGTTTTCCAGGTCAGACATAAGAAAATAATTCGTAAATGTGACTGAGAGAATATTGATCCAAATTGGGTGTTTTCACCCAAACACAGACATACTTTCAACAAAGAAGACTTCATCCTTAATTACCAAGTCTTCTTATGTCTGATTTGACTTCCGCAATTTGATGGTGACGCTTCCACAAGTGAACGGAAATACAACTTCCACGTAGTTTAAACAATGAGACATATCGTCTTCTTATTTTCGCCAATCAGATGTCCCGTTTTTATTGAACGCAGTTAAGTCGTAAACCTATACGAGTGTGTCGGCAACGTGCAATTAGATTGTCAGTCAAGTGAAGAAGATAGCGATACTATCATTCACATAATAATATATAAAAGATTAAACACCATGACAGTGCCACATAATGGCGAAACTCGTCGCGAGGCAGATTTGTCTATAACTGACATTGTTGTGATTGTACTAAGGAAATTTCACCAGTCAGACACGATGCTATAAACAGAACATACCAGCATTCGTGACAGTAAAATTTTTTAGCATACATACAGCGCCGGAACAAACAGAAGCAGATGAGGACATTGTTTTCTAATTATGCATGTCACATAAGAAGTTGTACTTATGCAAACTCGAACCAACCTAGCGAAAAGGGATACAGGGGTCCTCAAAATTAATATTTTCAACTTCTCTGACTTTTTCAAGTCTTAAAATTTTTCAGGTCTTTCCATAGAAAATGCAAAAAATATAACATGCCAATGTAAGGAATGCTATATTCATTGCTTATTATATATAAAAAGGAGATAGAACACGGATTTTCACAAGCAAACAGCAAATTTTGCCATCTCTTGATTTTTGTGCTAACCAAAAACAAGATATGCAACATATGTTATTGATTTGTTGAATTTCACTTGATTTTCAAAAGTAAATCAATTTTCGCTGACTTTTCCAGGCAATTTCAATTTGCCTGGCATTCCCAGGATTTCCAGGTATCGGGGAACCATTGGATATATGTCAAGTACAGATAAAGTCTTGTGGCATGTAATTCGCAACAAACACTAAATATGTTGAGACGTTGTGTACGAAAGGAGCTTCGATTAAACATGTTCAGAATCTAGCTATTTGGTGTATTTTAGCATGGTGAATAAAAACATGCGAATTTTTGGAAATTCGAGAATGTGGTTACTAGAAACTCAGAAAATATGAACCAAATGGTAGTATCACCTCCTCAAGTTGGCCATCGTTGCTAAATTGAGTTTCAAATAGATTAAGGTTATCCTGCATGTACGTAAGTGTATTCCAACGTCTAATAACGTACAAAAGATAAGACGAATTTCACATAAAGGTCATTTCCGCACCTGGTGCCATCTGAGCGAAACGATGTCGACGCTGTACCCATCAGCGGCGTCTTTCTGATGGGTATTATGATTGCCAAAAAATGAAGACATCAGCCTAGTCGAAATTAGAGGATCGCAGACAATGAGGTTTCTAGCTACAAATTAGGCAGGCAATTAGAGACGAGAAGCTTGTTTGGGCGAAATCTTCAACTAGTTCTTATTTTATTGCGGGTCTCTTAGAGCTTAAACGCATCGAAACATGGCGAAGATATGGAAATTAAAAATGCAAATTCAGTTGCAGCTGTTTGGCAAAACCGCTCGCCTAATGGAAGAATTAAACGGGAATAAAAGCGAATGCGCCTCGTGTTACTCGGTAATTAAACTATCACTGACGTTAAATTTGTGCACCGACGTTATAATGGAGCGCAACGCCGCCAGCTTCCGTAACGATCTTATTATGCATTTATGTCAGAAATGCTCGCAAACGTTTGAACCCTGAAAGCTTCACCGAACCAACTAAGCAAATGGACCAGATTAACGTAGCGAAGCACTTCTCCAACGATATTAAATACATGAGGCTTGTTTTACCCAAGATGTGCACATAGTAGTAACTCCTGGTAACGAACTTCCATTCAACGAAATGTTCTGCATAACGTCGAATTGTGTATTCATGTACAAAAATAAAACGAAGTCATTTCTATTGTCCATGCTCGATATACATGTACAGTATAAAGAAAGTTGTTACAAGGTTCAAGTCTTGACTAAACCCAACCAATATACGGTATAACGATTAATCATTGTGATCATGAACTCTTACGTTCATCAAATAAAAACAATTTTTAAAAAATGTTATAGTTAAGAGGAACAAATTTTGGAAAAAGTTAGGAACTAAAGATTTTTTTTTATTTCATGCCAGCAGACGCGTTATTTGAAAATGATCTACCAGGAAAACCCGTAATTTCTGAGGACAGTACGGACTGCAAAACACGCGAATGATTTTTTACAGCGCGAAAATCTCTTTTGAATTTAATTTTCTTTTGAATCTTAATTTTATTATCGTGATAAACTGTACCAAAACTTCCAGAAAACAAATTGAGCGTTTCCCAACATAGACACAACTTTCGATTCTAGCAGTTCCACCTTTTTTCCAACATCTGGTTTTTGCAATTAAAAGGATTTTTTTGTAAAAAAAAATTCAGTAAAACTTTGATTATCCGGCACTCTGTTAACCTTCAGCATGTCAAGAAACAATAGTGCCACCGAAAACTTTTTTAAAAGGAAAACACAGAATTTTCAGGACACTAAATTAAAATGTTATAGCGTGCACTCATGTAGAGCATGCAGTTACCACATCAAATAAAGCACTAAAAATGCTCTAGACTTTATTCATATATTCCGTTATCCGTCTATTCGAATATCCGCCATGCCGTCGGTCCTGACCCCTGGCGGTTAATGGAAGTTTCACCGTAAATTTGCAAAGAGGGCAGCACTTGATGTTCTCCCTGTATGTGCTGACAAAACATGACAATATTGGCTTTTCTTGATTTCGCTCAACAATACATAATCTGAAATGAAACAATGCTAAATGATTTAAAAAAAACATCAAGCTTATTCATGACACTACAGTAAGTGAAGCTACATGTATATACGTGAAACGTCAGGGGTTATTCATTTCTATATTAATTTATTTAATGAAAAATAATGTCGATTGAATCGGACAATTTCACATTACACTAGAATGCAAAATAGAATGGAGACGTCAACAACGTGAATACCTAATTGACATTTTAAATTAAATTTATAGTTCCATGCAGCTGAAACATTCAGCCTGTCCTTTAAATTTATCAAATTCAAGACTATGCATTTCGTAAGTACAATGTAGACTTTGTCTCGCCGTTGACACTCGAGCAACAATGTTTCTCCGAGAGGCATAGCATTTTTCGTCGTCGTCACGAAATGCGAAATGGAAACGTATTAAGCGAAATTTCCAGAAATATTCTAGACAATGGATCGAGCACAAAAACGTGCATTGTTACGTGGTGAACAGAAGCAAATTGAATATATGTACAAAGAAACTATTTGTTTTCCACAATATGAACAATATCGCAAACACCAGCTTTTGTGTTGCAAAAGCGCCATATATTAGCCAAAAAAGACACATTGCTGCAAAAATTCCGCATGTAAAATAGTGCAGCTTAAATGTCAACCGAACCTATTCAACTATAGCAAAAGTTACGGAAGGATGAGAAACAAGCGTTTCCTTTACACGTAGGCCACGAAAGTGCGAGTATTTAGTCTGAAAACGAAACGAATGAATACCAAGCTATAAGAATCGTGGATGTTCATAGAAAATATTTCACTTTTATGAATGCAACGAACGCATTTGAAAGATGCAACGAAATAAGTAATGGAGAGGAACAACAATGGATGAAGCTGTGGACTGATATTCACACGGATGCCTAAGTTTCCTTCAACAATGCCACAGTTGAATGTCAGAATTTGAGTTGCTCGTCATTCAAAATTGTCTAATGAACGATTTTTGCATATTTATTTGAAAGGCATTCTGAAATGCTTATGCGTTTTACGTGTAAAATTAACTGCATTACAAAATCCGTATTAAAAAATTTGGCATTGCTTGGCTGTTAGGGAAATTTGAAAGCATTTTATTAATATAATATTTCATTTGCCTCAAACTACGTTTTTGATGTTGTTTGCTTTCCTTCATATACATGTACATGTAGAATGTTTTCGTGGAAATCATAATGTCACCATACAATTAAATGTCACTAGAACTCATAATCAATGGCTTGACAAATTACCGTATACAGATAAGTTTGTATTTCAATCGTTGGCAAATTCATTAGAAATAGCAATATGAAACTGTCCAAGAATTGCCAAAAATATGAAGGCAAATAAAGAAACGAGTACCAATATTGGAATTCTTTACATATCTGAATATATTTTGCAAAGCAACCCACTTGATTTGGCGAAAGAATAAGAGACTACGTACATATAATATATGCATGACTGATTTTCAATAAGGTTGTAGAAACGAACTTCGGAAAGGAGAATTTGCCATTACCTTTAATATAGAGCCTTCCTCTTTCGTTTTGTATGATTCTTGTTAAACAATTGGACGATGGAATTGAAATCGGATGACTTTCCCATATACCAAGGCAGACAAATATATTTCTTCAAATATGGCTATTTCTTTCAAGAAAGCCATCATAGAGGAAGTCTTACTGGTTTTTGCATACGTTACAGCACTTTAAAGGGACAATTTTAATGCACCATTAAACAGAATCGACCATACGGTGCAAAGTGCATGAAAACAGGATAAAATATGAGAAAATAAGGGGACACTTCTGCACAAATTGGATGATGAAATGTATGGCCATTAAGCATGTATGGCATGCAGGGAAAAAGGGGTTTCATCAACTGAATCTGCGGAAATCTAAAGATATTGATGGCAATACATTTGACAAAAAAACCGTTATATACATGGAGGGCTACATACGCCCAGTTTCCTACTTCTACAGATATTATGTTAGAATAAGTCCATTATACTTGAGCGCATAAAAGCTTAGTGATATGTGATTTCTATTTTTTATGAACCAGTTGAGAAGAGATACTCGTGAAATAAAAGTAAAAAGTTTGATAGAAGCAATATCTATTTTTTATTTGTACAGTGCTTTTCAAAGTCGAAGAAAGCTTAATTTCCCATAGAAAAATAAGCCTGGAAAGCTTTCTGCGGAGTAAACCAAGAAACTGCACAAAACTTAAGAAGTATGTTAGGGAATATTCCACGTAATTTTATAATTAACTAGAAATCAAACAAACCATAACAAATGTTTAAAGGCTTGTAGGCGAAATGTCTTGCAAGCGTGAGCAATGCTTATAAAGAAATTTATGCATTTTTGCGTTTATGATAAGAGGATATAATAGCATCATTCGTAATTCGGGGTGACGCCTTGCAGTTGCATAAACATTACCATAGATGGCAATGAGATATGGCATAGCAACAGTCAGTATATGAACGAAACAATGGTTGTAATTCTCCAAAAATAAGTACATTTTACGTTTTTTTTTCACGTTCATATTACTTTTCAAACATAATAGGCCGTATTTGAAAAACTAAATAAACCGGCCATGCCCGAGGTAAAATTTGTCTAAACAATTTGAAATTATTGATCGAAATATTTGATCTGCAATATATTTTCCATAGTAAAATCAAGGTTGCAAGTCTCGTACAACCAAATCAAGGTACCAAAGGTCTGATCATAATACAATTGCCGATCTCAGATATCCCTTTACGACTTCCACCTGTGGAATCATAAATCAGGATTAGGCTCGTGAGCTATCCATAAATTTACCGAGTTCTCGTGTTTCCTCAAATAAAATTTCGATGTTCCTAGATGTAAACACGTAAAGCAACATAGGTAATTTGGAAACCCACTCATAAAAACGGAATAATTTAAGCAAAGCAGACCAGGCTTTCAAAACGATCTTGAAAATCTAAGAGATTTGCTCCTTATACACGTACATTTGAAAGTTTCATGAGGAAATCAACTTTCTAAGAAACGCTATAGTAGAAAGTATCTTTAGAAATTTTTTGCTATGCTCGAAATAGCAGGTTTAATTTTGCATTCTCAAAGACAATGCGATTATCAGATCGGATGGAAAAAAGAACATGATTTAAAACGTCATATATCCCACTAAAAATGTGTATTATCGAACACATTTTTCATAAATTTGCAGTAAGAAATAATGCTATACACTAAAATTGTCGGAATAAACTTAATAAGACAATTCATCTTACAATTCACAAGAGTTTGCTAAAAATGTCTATTTTACACGAGGAATATGTGTATTAGGCGAAAATAAGCCATTAAGTCAACTGTTAACTTATTCAATAAACATTTTTCTAATATTTACTCATAAATCTCTGGTAGTTTGGAGCAATGAGTATCTTTCTAAATGCTAAGATGCAGCAGTAAAACAAGCGCATATAAAACAAACTAAAGTGGATTCACATCATTTTTCGCATATGTATCATTGTAAACCATACTTTCTAAAAATCTGCAATGTGCAGCTATTGCCAGAAATAATCCACTAAACAATCATTTAACAAGCATGAATAATTACAATTGCCATGAGCCTAAGTGATTAGCATGTTTGTCCAAGTCATCAGACTTAAGACTTCTGAAGAGGCCGTCTCATGGCTATTTCCAGGAAAGAAAACGTGATTCAAGAGCACAGCTCCTTCCATCAAGGATTTCGCTGGTAAGCAAAGAAGGAAGTTTGGTGTAAACAGTCTTTAGTTAACAACACAAATTTTGCATAGCTGTCACGTCGAAAATGGACATTTAGCCAAAGGAGAAAGGCACATTCGAAAGAAGACTAGAGAAGATTACATGTCAGGGGAATTGCGTTGGGGGACAATAAGGAGAAGTGTCAAGATTACGAAGACTTTTCAAAGTGCATGAAAATACTCGGAGAGACGAACATTTCTGCATAAAACTATTCCCAGGGTTTCATTTCGAATCGACAATTCTCCCAAATACAGCCTAGAAATCTACTGAAGGCCTGTGCGGGGTTGCTGTTAGGAAAAAAATAGGTGAGTTTTTAGCTAAAGTGTAATAAAGTTCTATCACGGTGAATGTCGCAATCTGGTAAATGCGATTCCTAGTCTCATCGAGATAGGCTCTTAACGTTTTCCAAGAAAACCACTTTCATTTCGGCTAAATGGAGGCCATATACATGCCCTGCTAGACTCGAGAAAACAGACTATTTAATGGTCTTAATAAGAAAACGATTGAATATTCTGCTTAGCCTGGAAAGGGTGGATGTGATCTGACGTTACTTTTCTTGCTGTTGCAGTGGATGGGTTTTTTGTCCATTAACTTATTGTGAAAACAATTTTTTTGTTCAAATTGGTACGTGGCATCCAAAGTACACAAGGCAATTCTGACCATTGACGAAATGCTTAAACTCAATAAAACGTGCAGTCTGCATCATATTCGTCAACATCAAGAAGAAAGTACATGCATTTAGTAACGAGATTAAAAGAAGATGATGTTTCTGATTTATCTTCTTCAGTGTCTTCATCCTTGAATTTGGCTTCACTTTCACCAATACATCCACTTTCATGGCCAGCCAACACCAATCATTACACGCTCTTTTGTGATCTCAAACCCAGATCGCTCTGGGGTCGTTCTGTCATTAATAAAGAAAAATAAGAAACATCATCGTCTAATTTCTTGCCGCTCAGGCTCGCAGATCATGTGCTTTCTTCTTACTGTAGAGGAATGCGATGCAGACTTTACTTCAGCCATGCTCAATGCCGTGCGCAGGATTTTATTTCGGGGGATGCTGAACCACATCTCCTATGAAAAAATTTCGGAATTTTTTGTGTGTAGGGAAGTGCCTTGGGTACGGCACTGGCCACGCTTGATCTTCTGGAATCTCAAATTAGTAAATGCACATGGAATTCACAAATATAATACATGCACTTCCATGAAAAATCATTCCTGTCATGAACTTCCATCTGCGCTCCACTGTCGTTTTAAAAACTAGCAGACTAACTTCGAAAACCATATTCCTTTATTTATACATGTCATTGATAACCGTTGGGAGATTCCTTAACATCATCATTGAACAAGAAACAATAGATAGGAGCCCAGCACCCGATTCTACAAAGGTATGGAGTTGTGCTTGGAGTTGAGTTTGTGTTCCACAAACATTTTTCCTACATTTCTGAATACCTTACAAGTTACTGGTCAATTTTATTGAATTATAATTGTTTTGTTCCTCAAAACTATTTCTAGCAGCCATTTACTCGTAACTTGTTGAGAATTCCCTATGGTTGAACGTAGATTTGTAAATTAAGTATTTCTTGAGTGATAGTCAAAGATGACACATGGTTTGTGCACCCTATTCTCAGTGCCTCCAAATCAGCTACTATTCACTGAAACTGAGCAAAACACACGTTTATTATCCTCATAACGTTAATAAACGACCGCTTCAACACTACAAGTTCACTGCAAGTTACAAGAAAATTGTATTTAATAATAATACTTTTGTTGAACAAAATTAAGTATTAAACTTGTACGTTTACGACGTCACATTTCAAAATTAACTAATAAATTACAAGTTGTTCTAAATCATTGATTGAAAACTTGTACACTTTACTTGTAGAGTTTCGTGGAGTAGGGCAATGGAGTTGTATTTGCAGAGGTATGGAGTCCTGCGGGTACTCCGTAGCTTACAAGTACATCTAATTGAATTATACAAGTTGTCCGATATCATTTTTGGGACTCAATACTACAAATCCATAATTTCCCAGTACATACTGTACATGTGTAGATTCTACACTAATACTTGAACACGTTTTTGGAATACATGTATTACCCAGATTTGCGATTATTCCAGTCATACAACTGAGTGAAAAAGCCTCCAGAAGTTCATCTCAGCGCTATCATAATATATCTTTGGACAACACGTTGCGAGATATCCATTTCAAGGCTAATTTCATATTAAATGCTGCCGAACACCGTACAGGAAAAAGTCGAGTCGTTAAATAATCGTCGATGCAAACTGATGAAATCTTTTAAGGTGGCTGATGTGCACACAAATCGATGCACTCGACATTTCCAATAGTGCAGGGGCGGCCAACAGCGATTAAAAGGGCAATGGCTGATTGCCATACAATAATGCCAATCAGCGTTTGGTGGTAATCGTATGCAGTGGTGTGAGACCTGATCTTCGACCTTACAGTCTCTGACCCTTCCAAATTGACGCGCTCACAGATTGACCTTTCTTCTTTT
>JAQGAF010003897.1:0-15904 GCA_034687865.1 Kryphioiulus occultus
CCACCAAAGACCAAAGATTTGTATCCACCAAAGACATTTGTATCCAAAGTGTTTCCACAAAAGACTGATTTGTATCCAAAATGTTTCCACCAAAGACCAAAGATTTGTATCCACCAAAGACATTTGTATCCACCAAAGACATTTGTATCCAACAAAGACATTTGTATCCAAAATGTTTCCTCTAAAGACTGATTTGTGTTCAAAATGTATCTCCAAAGACTGATTTGTGTCCAAAATGTATCCACCAAAGACTGAGTTGTATTCAAAATGTATCCACCAAAGACTGATTTGTGTCCAAAATGTATCCACCAAAAACTGATTTGTGTCCAAAATGTATCCACCAAAAACTGATTTGTGTCCAAAATGTTTCCACCAAAGACTGAGTCGTATCCAAAATGTATCCACCAAATAGTGATTTGCATCCAAAATGTATCCACCAAATAGTGATTTGCATCCAAAATGTATCTCCAAAGACATTTGTATCCAAAGTGTTTCCACCAAAGACTGATTTGTGTCCAAAATGTTTCCACCAAAGACTGATTTGTGTCCAAAATGTTTCCACCAAAGACTGATTTGTATCCAAAATGTATCCACCAAAGACCAAAGATTTGCATCCACCAAGGATTTGTATCCACCAAAGACATTTGTATCCAAAATGTTTCCTCTAAAGACTGATTTGTGTCCAAAATGTATCTCCAAAGACTGATTTGTGTCCAAAATGTATCCACCAAAAACTGATTTGTATCCAAAATGTATCCACCAAAGACTGATTTGTATCCAAAATGTATCCACCAAATACTGATTTGTATCCAAAATGTTTCCACCAAAGAGTCATTTGAATCCAAAATGTATCTCCAAAGACTAATTTGTATCCAAATGCATCCAACTTCCCCTTTTGTATCCACACTTCCAGCCCTGTAGTATTCGTTCGCAAAAGGTCGTGGGACCAATAAAATCCAATTAATGCAAACATTATCGACTATCAGGTTATGGAGGTTCCACGTAACATTAGTTTAGAGTGGATATTACTTCAGACAATATTTGTTTAGGCACTTTATGTATCGTAGAAGTTACAGGAAAAGTTAGAGAAGGCAACTTCAAACCTCGTAAGGTTTTCATTTCAAATTTTTAGCCAACTACGAGCAGGTATAGCGCTAATGACCACGATTTTATTAAGTCATCAGCAAATAATTGATTTTTACCAACTTTTCGGTAATATAGGGGATTAGAGTGGCGACCATTTTTTTTCGAGAGTCAAAGGAAGTAGAAAAAATCAATTTCTCAACAAAAGAAGGAAGAAATATAAGCCCTTTAGGAATAAGTTGGGAGTCGCATGATGAGGAGAAGAGCGCCGTTAAGTACGGTACACAATCCGGAGAATAGGTCATGAAAAAATAAAACTACTCGTTTAAACATTGACAAGAAGAAACGCGAACGAAGCGAAGCGAACATGCGCACAAACAAACCCAAGAAGAAGAAGAAAAAAAACACTGCAAGAAGTTGGGGAATTTCATCAGCAGCGGCAAAGGCAACAACAACAACAACCAGCTCGCTCCAATTTCCGAGTGCATTTTTATTAATGCCCGTCGTCTACCTTCCATGAATTAAGTCTTGCTTCATAGACAGACCATGACTAAGTTGATCTTCGCAAATAAAACAGAAATGGAAGGAACTAGTGGAAGAAAAAGTGGAAAATACCGCAGAGATGCAATCCACTAACGTTGGAAAAAACAACAAGACATCCAGCATGGCGAAGGGACATGACATCAACAGGTTAGCAGCGAAAAAACTGTTTGCCATAGTCCTTGGAAGGAAGGAAGGTTATGAAGTTGCATTTACCACGGTTACCACCATCACAATCTGATATCCGTTGGGAAGGTACACGTAACTAACCTCCAGCACTGCTCCAAACACCATCCCTTCACAGCCATTTTACAATGTACATTAGTTTACTGTACATTATTTCAAGATGTTCAATGGCATCCTGCCAGTGTCATCTTGACTTAGCAACAGTAAAACGAAAGCAGGATTCAGGCATGTTACCAGTTTTTTACATACAGTTTATTACATTTTTTCACATCCAAGAACGTGATATTTTTCGAATGTGGTGTTTTTTCACATTTTTTCACATGAAAATCTTATTTTTTTTTCACATTTTACCCAATACTTTTGAAAAGCAGCTATTTCAAGAGCTATACCAGTGCATCTCAAACTACAGGACTCGACCCACCTACAATATTGAGAATGCCATAGTTAATTTGTTTTTACAAAACTAGACCACAAATAGTGGATTTCAGTTTGCTTTTCGGAAAAAACTGCAGTGCGTAAAATTTATTACCAATGTAAGAACGCCGTAGGCGAATTTTTTTTTGATTCGACCAAAAATTGATTTCAAGGATGATTTTCATGGTAATGATTTTTTAAGACATAATGCATTATTTGATTCTTATAAATAGTAGTCTTCAAAAGAGCGCAGCTGGCAATTTAAAAAATCCTGGTAAAACTAATCAAATTTTAGTACTTTTTTATGAAATTAAGGACCTGAATGGAGGGCAATTCCGCAGTTTTAAGCTGGATTACTTGTGAAATTCATTTCCAATGAATTTTTCAGATAAATTGTCATTTTTACCCAATTTTTAAAATTTTTCACACAAGAGTATACATTTTTGCACTTTTTCACACTGTCCACATTCCTGAGAAATATGTCGCAGGTTGGCAGTCACGCAACTTACTAATGTCACTGGTTGACAATTACATGTATACTTGTAAAATTACATGTTTTTATGACACGTAAAATTACCTTGGTAGCAGTCAGGTTGATTAACTACTCCACAAGACGTCTGTCATCGTTACCAGAATACCAATAGAGTATGGCACAGCTCTAATGGCAGGCAATTTAAATATGAAGCATCATTTGATAACTTAACTAGTTGTCATTTTTGTCCACTGTCATTAATTGTCATTTTTCTCCTCAGACATTAATTGTTTAAATTTGAAGCATCATTTGACACTTAACTAGTTGTCATTTTTGTCCACAGTCATTAATTGTTCATGAATACGGCCTGCCCAATTCTAGCCTGTCACGAGTCACAGTGTGAACACAACATTTGAACAACAACAGCACGAGTGAAAAAAACCGACAGAAGTATCAGAAGGGTTTGATACGAGGCGATGGCAAACAGCAAAAACCCTGACAAGGTTGAACACGATAGCAAATAAGAGAAAAATCCATAGGGTATCAGAAAAAACGATAGGGCTCAGAATGACATTCTCAAAGAGAAGAAGTCTCGTATAGGAAGAAGAAACTCATCTGGAGATAATAGCGAAGTTGCTTGCACTGTACGCTTGACATGCCACTGTTTTACGCATGCAATCCAGATTAAATCATCGCCTTCATCTTCGCTCATGACCCCTGCCTCTTCGGCAAATGACGAAAATCAGAAGGGGGTCCCCCATAACGCCATCGGGAGGGCATCTCTGGAAGCATCTAATAAGCTCTTCCAAATGAAACCAAATTAAAAGTCATTTGTCGATGAACGAACGTCAGTGAACCACTCCAACCATGCAGACGCTATTAGCAGCGTCCAAGGGCATATACCGTATGCTGCTGATCCTAGCGACATCCAGGGACATTAAAAGTAAATACGGAGTTCCCACACAAATTCTCAAATCGATTTCCTTGAGTCATTTCCTTGACATTTTACAAGAAATTATACACAATAGTAGTAATGTATGAATTTTTAAGCCCTGAATCGAACTTAAATATGCCGTAGGCGAAATTTTTTGGACATTTAGATAACAAGTAATGAATTGGAATAATTCGTAACGAAATAAATAGTGAAGTAAATATAACTGGAAATTGTCTTTGGAAAAAATACATAAATTTCAACACTACAGAACTGAATTTCTACTGTAATACTTAGTTTATGTTTGTAAATAGAAAAATTTATTTAGCAATAGTAATAATTTAGGATCGCCAAAGGAAACATTTTTAGAAACTCAAAATATTGGGATATAACAATTAAGAGAATGCGGTGGTAACTTTTAAAAAAAACTAGTCCAAGTACATGTACAACAGATTTAACCCACAATCCCACATTCTCAAATTATGTTTTAGTTTTTTTTAATTGCTTTTCAAAATAGTTGACTATCTCAATGTCCCTGAATTCCCTGACATTTTCACGAATTTTTAAAAAGTCACTGACATTCACAGACTTTCCAGAAAGTGGGAACCCTGAAATATATTATAGATCAGATTTAGCCATGCAAATGATGCGATACAAACTTCAAACATCAATACCATTTACGAAAACGATATGAAACTAACAAACATCCTTTCTATCAATTTTCCCGAATCCATAGCCTAACCATACAGCTCAACGCAGAAATACCCAAGATTAGCGCAACCAGACAGATAAAAAGCAGCGTGGCCAACTTACAAGGAGATGTAAAATACCGAAGACAGTCTCCACCGAAATCCCTTAAGAAACGTCTTTATCTCAGCGCTCTACTTTTCATTTCTGCCAATGACTTCGACGCCATTTCAACTTCCATAGGGATTGAAAGCAGCGAAATAAAATGCTCGATATGAACTTAATTTCAAAATTATCAGCAGAAAACGCGTTGTTGTTTCCATCTTAATCAATGATCAGCGATGATTCTCAGAGGACATTCCGAAGGTTTAAATGAACTAAATTTATCAGATCATTGTCGAAGAAATTCTAATGGGTGAAATATAATTGGTTACGATTATCGATAAGCTTTTATTCTCAGTGGCAATCGAGGATTCTAAGGGCCCATACCCATATGAGGTCGCATTTGTTGGAGAAGTGGTAGAAGTTTGACGATATCTGATGATATGGAAGTTCATATGGACGAAAGTAGCAAGCAGTACATAAGGTATTAGTCTCTGGATCAATTACCATGATTTTTCAACGATGAATTTTCAAATTTTGAAAGTTTATCACTAATGATAGATAATCACTAATTATAATTAGCCGATTTTTTTCAGTATTTTCGGTTGATAGTATGTTACTAATGCTTTCGAAATAAAAATAAGCAAAAATAGTGAATTGTTATTATTTCAAAGCATTTGAGGCAGATAACAATATTATTGTAACAATTCTGGAAGTCCCTAATGAAAAATACTGACTTTGTCATCACTTTACGTCAAGACGTCAAACTACTTGTAACGAAACAAAAAGATGAAATTAATATTATGGTAACAGTTCTGGAAGACGAAGTTCCTAATAGAAAATATTGTAGACAACTGACTAGGTCATCAAACTACATGTAACAGAACTAAACAAAACATGTACAGTTTGTCTCCGACAATCAGATTCTTCTCCAAGGGCGAAGCATTAATTACTAAGACGTCAATTTGCATCTTTGGTGCATTTAGGCAAACACGGCGCAAGAAACAAAAATTAGCTAACTAAGCCCTGGCGGTTGTTTTGGCTAAATGAATCCGAGACGAGTTTTTGGCCGCCAGGAAATATTGCCAAAATTGATTCTTGGTCTTATTGTAGTTAAGAGAAAGATTTTGAGGTTGAAAGCAGTGAGAGCAAAAGCAAATCTGGCTGCGGGACGTTTATGGTAGCAGAATTAAACTGCTTCCGAAACTCAATTACAGCCATGGCGAAAACTTAAACTTATGGCCCTAGAGGGATCCTTAGAAATTAATCGAGAGACTAAATTTGTTAGTTGAATTCGTTCTGAGATGCCCTAGGACGTCGGGTGACAGAACTCAAAAGCGGATGAACGAGACAATAGAAACCCTTATGGTGTTGGGGCACATTTGACCGTCAATTGCATCCAAAAATGTATCTACCAAAAGACTGATTTGCATCCAAAATATATCCACCCATACACTGATTTATATCCAAAATGTATCCACCAAAACACTCATTGGTATCCAAAATGTATCACACAAGACTGATTTGTATCTTAAATGTATCACCCAAGACCGATTTTTATCCAAAATGTATCACCAAAGACTAATTGTATCCTCATCGAAATGTAACCTCAGTATTCACTTTGGAATATGAATGTATCCACCAAAGACTGATTTGTATCCAAAATGTACCAACCAAGACTGATTATATCATAAATGTAACCTCAGTATTCACTTTGGAATATGAATGTATCCACCAAAGACTGATTTGTATCCAAAATGTATCAACCAAGACTGATTATATCCTAAATGTAACCTCAGTATTCACTTTGGAATATGAATGTATCCAAAAAAGACTGATTTGTATCCAAAATGTATCAACCAAGACTGATTATATCCTAAATGTAACATCAATATTAACTCTGGAATATGAATGTATCCACCAAAGACTGATTTGTATCCAAAATGTACCAACCAAGACTGATTGTATCCTAAATGTAACCTCAATATTCACTCTGGAATATGAATGTGTCCACCAAAGACTGATTTGTATCCAAAATGTATCAACCAAGACTGATTATATCCTAAATGTAACCTCAATATTCACTCTGGAATATGAATGTATCCACCAAAGACTGATTTGTATCCAAAATGTACCAACCAAGACTGATTTTTATCCAAAATGTATCACCAAAGACTGATTGTATCCTCATCGAAATGTAACCTCAATATTCACTCTGGAATATGAATGTATCCACCAAAGACTGATTTGTATCCAAAATGTATCAACCAAAATTGAGTGTATCCTAAATGTAACCTCAGTATTCACTTTGGAATCTGAATGTATCCACCAAAGACTGATTGCATTCAAACATTACCACCAAAGACAGTGTTTTCAAAACGTTACCAATTTGATTACTCATATGCATGTATAAAGACATCATCGAATAATTTCAATCTAAACTGTTCTTATGTGGCGATACCAGATGATTGTAACCAAATATTCTGGTGGAATGTTGTTTGAATTAAGGCCATGTTAATACACTATGCAGTAATCATGCAGTAATCAGGACTGACAGACACATCACTTCCATATTAAACACAAAAAAATATGTGTATGCACCTTGCCAATGAAAAAAGGTATTTTGTATCCATTTGTATCCAACATGTCAAAATGTATCCAAATGTCCTTTATGTATCCACTCTCACAGCCCTAGCTGAGCCATTGTTTTCAAAATGGGGCACCAAGGTAATCATTGTCACCTGCCCTTTAACCTAGACGTCCTATATGGGCGGCCCTTGAGCAGGTCCAACCACATTCTTCCATTCTCGTGCCCTAATAACAAAAGGCGACGAAGCCGATCTACTTTCCTTAATCGTGTTTCAACTGAATAGCGAAATTACTGCGAATTTAGCGAAAGATTGCCAGGGTTTACGAAGCCCTATTTCCAGTCAATAAAAAAAGCTCGTTCAATCTGTTTTCAGGCTTTTTTTCCCCTGCACTATCAAACCCTGTTTTTTTCACTCGTTTCATTCGCGTTTCCACTCAATATCATTTCATTCTTCCCCAGCTATAATAAAATGATCAACTCGTTCTCAATCAGTCTTCTTCTTCTCCTCCTACTTCTGTCTTAAACTCGGTCCACGCAATCTCATCTTTGAAAGTGGCTGACAGTACCCAAGTTGTCATGGCCATGACAGTGGGCATGGCAGTGTCAGGCAGACCCCCATGCACTATTCAGTATTGATATTGGCAGTCGGACGGAGCTTACTGTTGTTCCAGTCGTGGCATTAAACGTCAAATCACGGTTGAAAAAAAGGGATTTGCAGAAAAAGCGACCCCTGGGATTTGCCAGATTTGGCGTCCGAGCACTCCACTGTCAAAGACCCTTACCGAGACATGAGATGTGACTGGACGTCCAAATGTCCAGATATGAGACACTGTCACTGAACTGACACTGACTACAAGATCTTGGCCGGCAGAAATATAGATTTCAAAAGGATTCAAACAAAAATCATACGAAGTAACGTTTAAAAAAATCCTGAAGATACAAAGGCCATGGCCCGCAAACATACACGTAAATTGGCTGTTAACATTTTGATGAACGTATCATGAAAGAGCAAAATATGAAATTCAAAAACCGTTCAAGGGGCTATTATCAAAGAGTTGCCTGACCCAGTGCACACCCCAGCATTATAAATAACATGGTGTCTGTTTACTGGGTTTGATATTGCAGATTCAATGACTTTTTCAGGACTTCAAAAAATTTTCCGTGACTATAAGAATATGGAGTCATTCAAGTTTTATGTCATCAATAAATAGTGATTTTCAGACACACACTATCATTATTGGTTAGTGATAATTATTCGCCAAAAATGTAACCAAACATTTTATTTAATGAATCAATCAATGGCAAAAATGCCATGACCCTGATGCAAATTTCGTGACTTTTCCATGACTTCCATGGCCTTGATTTCATTTTATGACTTTTCCATAACGCCCATGGCCTGAATTTTAGTTCATGACTTTTCCATGACGTCCATGGCCTGAATTTAAAAAAAAAATACTTGTGGATAGGACTGATGATGGTTGCCAGCAACTGTTATACATAGCCTGTTGTGATAACAATACATTATCACCATATTTCATTTCATGTCTTTTCCATGACTTCCATGGCTTGAATTTCATTTTATGACTTTTCCATAACGCCCATGGCCTGAATTTTAGTTCATGACTTTTCCATGACTTCCATAGCCTGAATTTAAAAAAAATACTTGAGATAGGACTAATGATGGTTGCCAGCAACTCTTATACATAGCCTGTTTTGATAACAAAACATTATCACCATATTTCATTTCATGTCTTTTCCATGACGTCCATGGCCTGAATATCATTTCATGACTTTTCCATGACTTCCATGGACTTGATTTCATTTTATGACTTTTCCATAACGCCCATGGCCTGAATTTTAGTTCATGTCTTTTCCATGACTTCCATGGCTTGAATTTCATTTCATGTCTTTTCCATGACGTCCATGGCCTGAAGATCATTTCATGTCTTTTCCATGACGTCCATGGCCGGTAGGCACCTTAAATAAGCTAACATTGTACAACTAATTTGGGGAGACAGAGTTTAATGAATATTTGGTTGGAAAATACCATCGAAAAAGTACCAAACCAGGTTAGCAACAATACAATGGGATTCATAAATAGTTTCAGTATCTGCAAACTGAACTGAATCCCAAGCTTGAAGGAGCGCACTCCACGGTACAAGTTCAACTTCTGTTATTAATAACGAATTTTTTAACATGAATCAGTTAATGTTGATGTTGGAAGTCAATTGCGTTATTTTTTTTTTGCAATTGTTGCATGACATCAATGAGACCATTTAACAATCATCTTGTCAAGTCTCAGTTTGCAACCAGTTTTTTATGGCAACGTTTGCTGGAAATTAATCCAATCTTCCGCTGGCAATTAAGCCTTTGAAGATGGCCACTGGTCATTTTGCATGCGGCCAAGGCAGGCCAGACTGATGGCTATCGTGCTGACAGTCACCGTAAATTACCAGATAATTTCGCCAACTTTTCAAAAGATAATAACCGAAGAAAACATGAAACGGTTGGCGAGCTAATTGAAACTAGGCTCGTACACGAGCTAGTCCCAATTAATTATTAACTACATATATTACGGACGTTTTCATTTCCAGCCAATTATCGACGGACCGAGTAAATACGTAATAAAAGAAATTAATGTAGGGAAACGGGAGTCCGACAGTCTACCAAAACACGACCGAATGAACACCAGAAAACTCAGTTTTCGGATATTGTTTACAAAAATACCGTATCAACAAACAAACAAAAAATAATTGGGAAAGTGACCGTTGGATGGACAATGACGCTCGTCTATACAGTAGCAATATCGGGCATCGTGAGACGTTTTTGGCTTAAAAGCCATCAGATTTATAGAAAAGTTCAAGGAGAAAGTCTCAGGGCTTCCCAAATATTCGTTTATACATGTACTTGGAAAATGCTATTGATAAAATTAACACGTGAAATTCAATACAGTACCCTACATGTACCATACTCAATTTTTTCGCAATAGCAAACTAATAAGGGAATGTGAACTGAGGACTGAAAGATTTGCAGACACAGTAAATCAAAAATGATTTTTGCACATGTAGAACATGAAAGTGCATAAGTTGATGGTGATCTGAGGAAATCCACAAATTATATCAATAAATGGACAAAAGTAGAACACTTTAAAACAAACCACTAATATCCTAAATCACATTCTGAAAGTATCCTTAGACACATTTTGAGGTGGAGCACATAACAGCTGATGTGTTCTAGTGGTTTATTTTTTTACTTCTTTAGAATTAAAAGATAATGCTCAAAATAAATTTTAATTGTTTTAGATCACCTTTTCAGAGCATTCAGGGTTCACCATATCTATGTTTGTGGCAAGGATTATAACCTAAATCCCCATACTAAGAACATATTGGAAACAAAGTCATTTCAACTGCAAGAGGTCATTTAACAGATCACACAACATGCTTTGATATGATCTACATTTGCGGCAAATTGCGATCTAAAAAAGCATGTTTTTAGTGTTCTTAAGGTGACTTTTCGATTTACAGTGCACAAAAGTTCTCATCGAAACAATACAAGAAATTGATTAAGTGCACCCATATAGTTGGAAACGTTGTTTTCCCAACGAAATCATCGACAAACTGCGAATCTTATTGAAAAACAGAAGAAAAAACAATGTAGGCGCACTTGGGTGTCACTAAGAATAAGTTCTTCTTTAAAGCCCAGTGATTGCACTTAGCCGATCCATCCCAACTACAAGCTTCAATTTAGTTAATTTGCCTAAGGAGATCCTCTCGAGAATCGTCCATTAATAAATAAATAGAGATTATCAGATTAAACTAATGTTTTTCTCGACAAAACAGTTGTTCGCAACACAAGCTAGGTAAGCTGCGATGAGAAATGGAATTTGCGAGTTACGAGAAAATAATTTCAATTCAAAAAATAATTCGTATTAACATTGACGTTTGTAACGAAAGGTAAGATGGGTTTGAATTCCAGCAGTACCTCAGTCAGAGGAAATAAAACACCCATCCAACAAAAGGGACAAAAAAGCTTCCCTTCAGATTTACACGTTAAAAAGTGAAGCCCCATCTTGCAATTTTTACTTTGATCGTAGCTCAACCTTCTTTTCACAAAATTTCCTAACTTCTCAAGGGTTTCCAAATGGCTGAAATGCCCCATCCTTCACCTTAGTTTCTATCTCATAAACTGAACTGGGAGTCTATTTCGACTCTAAACCGAAACGTGAACTAAATTTCCGATTTACGATTATTAGAGCTTAGATCGAAATGATCTTGCTTATTGCCCAGGATTTTGTCAAACCCACTTCAGGTACTCAAATCGCTTTCAACTAGGTCCAAAATTAACCAACGAAAGTCTACAAGAAGGTAAGATTTTCTTTATTAACCCCAGAACACCAAACATGCATGGGTAAATAATTTGTAGTAAATTTTATCATTATAGACATTTTAGAAACCTGAAAAATTATGAAATTTAAAGAAAACAACACTATTTACTGTAAATCTCTATTAACGAGCGAAGGTGATCAACTAAGATATATATTTAGAAGACCATAATCTTAAATTTCCAAAAGAAATACTGTCATAAAGCATTAATTTGCTATCATAATGTTATTTTTCTAATTTTAGTTTAATTTGTATTAAATTTTCTCATTTTATATTTTTTTAGGAACCTAAAAAATTATGAAATTTAAAGCAAAAAAAAAACTTCAACAATTTACAATAAATCTCTATTCGAAGTGCTCAACTACGATATTTGGTAAGAACATAATCTTAAATTTCAAAAAGAAATAATGTCTTAAATTGATATAATCTTAAATTTAAAAAGAAATAATCTTAAATTTCAAAAAGAAATAATCTTAAATTTCAAAAAGAAATACT
Source organism: Kryphioiulus occultus (assembly GCA_034687865.1). Lineage (NCBI taxonomy): Eukaryota > Metazoa > Arthropoda > Diplopoda > Julida > Julidae > Kryphioiulus > Kryphioiulus occultus. Next base: position 11,883 of record JAQGAF010003897.1, read on the forward strand.
GTCATAAAGCATTAATTTGCTATCATGTTATTTTTCCAATTTTAGTTTAATTTGTATTAAATTTTCTCATTTTAGACTTTTTTAGGAACCTAAAAAATTATGAAATTTAAAGCAAAAAAAAAAAAACTTCAACAATTTACAATAAATCTCTATTCGACGTGCTCAACTAAGATATTTTGTAAGAACATAATCTTAAATTTCAAAAAGAAATAATGTCAAAACAGAAAACAAGTAATAATTGTTTTCTATTTTGTATTTTCTTAAAAAAAATAAAATAGGATATTAATAATTGATAAGATTTTTCGTTTCATTTAAGGACTTTCCAAGTCTCATAAATCAATAATTTGCTATGATAATGTTATTTTTCCAATTTTATTTTAGTTTTCTCAGACCCAAGGTTGGAAGTTAATCTTGAAAAATGTTGGGTGTCCTAGGGTTAAAAAACTAGAGAATGACCATGCAGACAATAGCAGAAAGTACCAGTCCAGTGTGAATTACGAAAAATCAAACTTAAATAACTGAGGGAAATTTACACAATTAAAAACAAAATCTGTCTCGTGCTAAACAGGCGAAATCTACGTACGTTTTTGTCCACCATATTGATTTCGAACCAAATTAGGTTATTAAGTCGTCTGCTGAATGCGCTGAATTTTAATGCCTTATTAGAGTCTCAATATTTTTAATAGATAAAAATGGCATATTTTGGTAATGGATGAGCCAGATTGGGTCGGGTGGAAACAGCCGTGATATTATTTAGTTCAATAATGTCTGATTAGCGCTAAAAATGCGAGATATTTACGATGGGGCCCGTCTTAATTGGTGCTGATCTTTGACGATTGATGGCATTTCATCTTAGCTCGTTTTTCATCTCGTTTTATGGATGATTCAGCTTCTATCAACTACTCGTTTTCATCGACTTTTTTCCCCTTCATTCTTTTTGGAGTCGTAAAATTTTCGCATTTAATCCGCATCATTGGAATTGATTTCGATGAGCGCATTTAAAATACTGTTAACTTCATTCTCGATCAATGGACGGGGAATTTATTTCTATTAGCGTTTATAGGAAATCCCTTCGTTTCAGAAGCAACAGGGTTGCATTGTCGACATTCAAAGTACTAACAGATTTTTATGGGGGGGGGGGTTAATTACGAAAAATAATTAAAATTACAAAACTGAGAGGAGTGACGTATCATATAGGTGAAATTAAATATGAAAAAATATTGAATAAAATAATGAATAAAATTCTGAACAGTTGCGAGTACAATATAGGTGAAAGTACGTCGAACATTCATAAATTTGATATGCAAATACACTTATATTTACAAACTTAACTACTAGTACTGTACGGTATGGTTCATACCAAAATTCGCAACTCAATGTCCCTGACTTCTCTGACTAATTTCCCTGACTTCTCTGACTACATCTGATTAATTTCCCTGACTGCTCTGACTAAATCTGATTAATTTCCCTGATTTCTCTGATTAAATCTGATAAATTTCCCTGCCTTCTCTGATTAAATCCGATTAATTTCCCTGACTTATCTGACTACATCTGATTAATTTTCCTGACTTCTCTGACTAAATCTGACTAATTTCCCTGACGTCTCTGACTGAATCTGATTAATTTCCCTGACTTATCTGACTACATCTGATTAATTTCCCTGACTTATCTGACTACATCCGATTAATTTCCCTGACTTATCTGACTACATCCGATTAAATTCCCTGACTTCTATCACTAAATCTGATTAATTCCCCTGACTTCTCTGATTAAATCCGATTAATTTCCCTGACTTCTCTGACTACATCCGATTAATTTCCCTGACTTCTATGACTAAATCTGCTTAATTTCCCTGACGTCTCTGACTAAATTTGATTAATTTCCCTGACTTATCTGACTACATCTGATTAATTTTCCTGACTTCTCTGACTACATCCGATTAATTTCCCTGACTTCTCTGACTAAATCCGATTAATTTCCCTGCCTTCTCTGACTTCATCCGATTAATTTCCCTGACGTCTCTGACTTCATCCGATTAATTTCCCTGACGTCTCTGACTTCATCTGACTTCAACACTACAATTAATTATATTTTTGTATTTTTCTGTGCAACTGCAATGCTTCTTGGTCAACTGCCTCTGATTCCAAGTTACCAGTTTTTTGGTCCCACTTTTTTGATTCCAGGCCACCTAACTTTCCGTGATTTAATGGACAAAATGTTAACATTTCCCTGATTTTCCTTGACGGTATGAACCCTGTACTATTATTAAATTAAATGTGCCTGATGCAAATCTCATGTCTTAAAAGTTTAAGTTAATAAGACTCGAAGACACATTGTCATTAAGTTATCATCGACAGAATGCGTTTACATCAGGAAATGGTCGTTACTAAGACAAAGTCCAAGATAGTGGACAATGTGTGTGGGTGGGGGCAAGACGAGCTCGATTTAAGCTCCGAGCATAATTACTAGAAATAGCAATTTATTGAAATTGCGCAAACATCGTTGGTGGTCAGTCTCCTAATCCTTCATTGTTTCGAATGCATTGAAAAGGGGCGTGTGGTCAGCCGAGGGCCTCGTTTCATTATCAGCCGGCAACTACAATTATCTGACCCTTCGGTACTCGGACACGCGTCGATGTCCAGCCACTGAGTGCGGTCAACGCATTGCGTCCACTCGATGAATTGGTGGTCACCAGTGGTCATTAGAAGCGAACAACGATTGCTGAACCAGCAGGAAAACGACGTCAAAGCTCAAAAATATCGGGTGGTCAAGATGACCGCGAATGCACATTTGAAGAAGCGTAACTCTACTCAACTCCAATATTCACGCAAAAATAGTTGAGAATTAGCAAATGTTCATTATAAAAATGAGAAGGGAAATGTCCTGCTTTAACATCATGGGTCTTGTCTCCTTCCCATGGGTTGCCTCCAAATCCGTATACCAAATAGGCCTTCAGCAAGCCTTATATAGGCTACACAAGTCACAAACGGATGAACCTCTGGGAGCGCTTTTCGTTAGGAGAGTATTATAAATTCTAAAATGCTATCCTGACAACGATTTTAGTTTCACAATATAAATAACAAAATTTTATCAATTATTATTCGCGTTTTCTCTCATTATGTTGCATTTCATTCTACCCTCTATTGGCATTATAGAGCCGATTTACTACTTGTCTACTGCTGCTTGAAAGTATAGTACATCTAAAGAACCGATTCGGCTTCTTAATTCATATTCTGAAATAATCTTATTAATTAATTGAAAGGTTTTAAAAAGTACGACCTATTGACAGTATGATGTCACTATCGCATCACAGGGTCCCCATTACGAATAAGTTTTGGCTCATTGTTACCCATTCGAGCACGTCAACAAAACGTCTTTTTTCTCGAGATTCTTACCTCGAAATTTCGTGCAAATTTCCCCGGACACGCTCGACGTGTCCTCGCATCACGTGGCACACAAATATTTCTACTAGACGCACTAATAACTAAGAATTATCGCGATTGAAACCCGACAAGTTCTTCAGTTTACCCGTAAAAAAACCCGCGTTCGAAAATGGAATTTTAGTTCGTCTGGTGGCCGCCGGTGGCGCTCAGCGCGCAGCCCCGGATGCACGCGTTATTTCAATCACTATTTCCAACGCATTAGGGCTGTTGTTAAAGTAAAAGGCTAAGAAGCGATTACGTCATCGTGACGTGTCCAGTCACGAGAAAATGTTCTAGCTTTTCATGAAAAACCGAGAGCTCTCACGTGCGATACGTCACACTGACGTAGTCGCACGTCATAATGACGTTATCGCTTTCAAGCCGCTTATTTAACAACAGTCGTACTGTTTTCGCATACACACTTGCGGGCAAGAAAAATCGACTCACCTGCATGAATCGAGTAAAAATACGTTTTTCTCAAAAACCAAATGTCGGATTTAATATCGGAAAAATGCGTTTTGTCGACAATTTATTACTCTTTATAATTCGCCTAGTGTGAAAAGGATTTCTGCTGAGTTTCTCCGGAGAATAGCTGTACAA
>JAQGAF010003898.1:0-15904 GCA_034687865.1 Kryphioiulus occultus
CCTTAGAAAATTTAGATCATTAACTGTAGATCCAGTAGTCGAATGCAGGTGTATCATTTTCACGTTGAGTCACTGTACTTGTATTGTATTATGTACATTGCATACTTTAAGTATTATAACAACGATAGAAAACATTTGCAGGAAGTCGAGTTTAGCACAGTATCAATTCTTATTTATGAAGTTTTGTCTCCACCCCATGGTAATAGTACAGCTACTAAATTCCCAACAAATAGAAAAAAGGTCCTGAGGGTTGTGCCAAGCAACCCTGACCCACACGGTGACAATCATTCACCTACACTCTTTCCAATCGAGCGATCTTTTCCCAAAAAGGGGCCTTCCATAAAGCACGTCCTGGAACGCTCATGTTTGTTTTTAATATGCAGTTAATTCTAATAGTAAAACGGGCTGTTTTGTGATGAATTAAATTCAATACTTCGACTTAACAAGTATTGTTAGGGGAAACACTGTTATGAAAAAGTCAGCAAATCATCTAGCAATGATGCCAAATGATCACATATGTTATCATTTAATGTACAATAATGATCTCATTTACTGGATAACCCCCTTCTCCAGCTGCTTACATAATACAGTATTTGAAGAATTGGAAACGGAAAAGGAGCAAAAATTCCCAAGTTTTATGGATGATCCCTTGCCACTTCAAATATCATATCATCATCTTAAGTAAGATGATGTATGTGAAAATCACAGTTTTGGGTTCAATTAATGATCAATTAATCACATAGGGGAGACGTTCAGGTATTTTGTCATCGTCTAACAATGATGGCAAATGACCGGTACTACAGTCTGTCATCATGTAACACTGATACCAGATGATCACGCATAAAAGACCGTTCAAGTATTATGTCATCAAAACAGCAATGATGATCTCGTCAACTAGACATTACCCCCTCCGCAATCTGCTTACATAATGCCTGAAGATCTTGAAACCAAAAAGAACAAAGATTCCCAAGTTTAAGCAGGATGTCCACGAGATTCAATTTTTAGACTGTATGGTTAGACGTTAAGGACCACGACTAACTGCAATTAGGTAACTAATCACACGCCAAATTTCGGTTAATTCACCAGCCGTCACCGGCTCTAATGGCGGCCATTAATCCCCCAGCATTTCCAAAATTAATTAAATTTGTTAATTACGGGCGCTGCGACAGGGCGCTCGAATTACATGTACCGGTATGCTCAAAAGCCGATTCAGCTAACAGCAGCTAATTAATTAAAACTGATTAATTCAGCGCAAAATTCGCCTGACTGGCCCATAAATCAGCTGGTCGAGCCAAGATGGGACCATGGTGGGCGGTGCTTCGCCCCATAAGCCGCTCTATGACAGACGCTGACTAAACAGACACCGCTGTCATCGATGTCAGGCAGTGGCAACCATCTGAATATTCATGACAATATCCGTTTCCAATAATTTCCACGCCAATTGTTACCATAGTGATACGCCTTGCATTGTCGGCCTGCCATGCACCAGAGAAGCTACCATGTTGGCCAGCAGTGGGGATGGGGCCAATCGATAAAAATCCATTCCCGTCAGCGGATCCAGATTGAGGGCCAGATTCGGATCTTGTATAGAACAGTCTGGTAGAATTGACATTGGGAGCCTAAAGGGTTTGGTCAGAAACAATGCACCTGAAAACGCCTAAACGATTTCTTGTGGAAATCGAGCAGTTTTTTAAACTTCACCAAGTCGATCAATGTTTCATGGTCACTTTAACAATTTTGTTCAATAGTAATTTTTTGGGGTAACACTGCTCTAAGGAAAAATGTACAGTGAAACCCCTCTAGTTGGACAGTTTTTCTCTGCACAGAACATGTGCTACAGAATTAACATTTGGGGCAACCCCTCTAAGTGGGACACCACGTAACTCGTAAGTTGGACAGTGTTTCGTGCACCACCAAGGAGAAAAAACCCTGCATGTCGGACAAAATGTGCTGTCCACAAACTGAAAACGTCTATTTAAATCTGGTGGAAATCGAGCAGTTATTGAAACTTCACTTAGTCGATCAATGTTTCATGGCCTCTAAAACTTTCTTCAAGTGTGATTTTTTTGGGAGGAATTTTACAGTGAAACCTCTAGTTGAACACCTCTATAAGCCGGACACCCCATTAAGTTGGAAAATTTTTCTCGGCACCAGACGTGTGCCACATAATGTGTGCCACTCTAAATGGGACAACCCAACTCGTAAGCTGGATAGTGTTTCGTGCACCACCAACAAGAAAAACCATGCATGACGGACAAAATGTGTTGCCACAAAGGCGGAATTGGCTCACTTCGGAAAAAATCTACGTGATCGGACAATTTGAACTGTTTTCTAGCGTGGTATCACAACAAGCACAACGGGGCCATGCTGACTAAATTGCCTTTTTATCCTTTTCGGCACCGCACTGTGACGAGAACCGTTCATATTGGAGCTAAAATGTATCTTACCATGCTAGTTTTTATATTGTTAGCAACTTCAAAAAATTTTTTTTTCGAAAACCAAGAAAACTCTCTAACTGGGACACTTGGAATGCAGTCTGACATACCTGTAAGAGAAATTTCACTGTACTTTACTGGGTCTTTAGGGAACGTCATGGTCGTGCTCACACAATTTACATGCAGTGGTTCGCATTAGTATTCATAGCAACTGACTCATGACTTGCAAATGCTACTCCCAGGCTTCCGGCTAAAGATAGCTGTTATGTTCTCTATGAACCCACGAAAATACTTACATGTACTACATGTATGCAGCATTGATTCCACAACAACCATCAGCTTATTCAGTACCAGTACTATATGGTACTTGAATCACAACTAAGACAACCACCAATGATGATTGAAGAACTATTGTCATCAAAGAAGTGAGAGGTTTCACTTTTCGTATACTGGTAAAAAGCATTCTACAGAAGAATTGACATTTACTGCTCACACAATTTGGCGTTTAGCTGGAAAATATGTAGCAAACATTGTGCATGATATTTCTGAAACCTCCCAAAGCAGGGCTAGTAACATTAAAAAGAAATGTAAATATTGAACTTTGGAGCCTGCAAAGTATACGCTAGACTCTAGAGGAAGGACTTGTATCAGTTATTGATGGAAATTTGACAAAACATTCGTTAAATGTAAATACAATCAGTTATTAGATGCGCATGAGCATAGCATGCATGCTGCCCAGGGAAGCTTACTCGTGGCGCATTTCAATTCAAACGTTTATTTTTGCAAGTTTCTATGCTTCATTTATTTATAGACAAGCAATAATGTCATGTATACGTTCTTAAAGTTGATTTAAATGTATTTATTCAAAGGTGTTATTTTAAAACCAGTCCTGCCTTTCACCATCATTTTTCACAGTTGTATCACTGTGCACCATGGTGATTTTGTTTAAACATTCCCACCACCAAATTAGAGTGAAGATTTAGCTAAAGTACAATCTCTGTTCCATCACATCAGCTGGCCAAGACGTGCGGTAATTTTTATTCAGGCAGCAAATTCACCAACCCTGGTTTGCGCATGCGCATCCTAAAGCCTTCGCATCCTGCGCTGTTTTATTTAGCAGGAGGCAAAATCGCGTGCTTTTGGCTTGGGTTTCGATGTGCACGCAACTAAATCATTGCCACGAAAGAGGTCACTGGAAACAGGTGCAAGGACTCCGGGGTTCACATTTTGCGTCGTTTGGGAAGCGAATTATTGGCACGTTTGGCTGCATTTCCGAGCTCCCGACTGCGAATCTCGAATGAAACGAGATCCCGTGATCTCGACCGACTCCGAATCAAGTCCTCCGTTTAACCCCCTCAACCGTCCCCCCGCAGAACACGTTCGCTTAAAACCAAAATTCGTTTCAAATCGAGTTTTTGCTCAACGGCCTCCAGTGACGAGGTGACTCACCACGTAGAGTGAAGGGCCTGACCACGACGGTCAGTTGGACACCATGGACGGGTGGGGTCAGAGGCGAAATGGACCGACGGTACACGAATTTGCCAAAAAGTGATAACGTGACGTCACTGACTCGGCTCGGAAAACAGCTGCATGGCGTCACCTGTTGAAGCAAAATCATTCTGAATGCAACAAGAATAATTTCAGAAAAAAATTGTCATGCCTTCTTTGCCCAACAACTTTTATCTCAATCAGGTTGCAGTGGTAACAATTTACTAAGTTTTGTAATCAATCTGCAACCGAACTAGTTGCCAACAGGCTAGATCTTACCGAGGGGTTGGCAACTTCTGAAGTCAGATGTAAATGTTGCTTGAAGTCATTAAAGTTCCACAGACTACACGGAACATTTCGTTGAAGTCAATCAAGTCACTGCAAGTCCTGGTGAGTCCAGCAAGTCACTGCAATTCCTGGCAGCGAATCCAGCCTCATACACAGAATGTGGACCTCAGGGATTTTGCCATACTTCACAGATTTCAATGAATTTAGCGGGACTGCAAGACTTCAATGAATTTGTCGGAACTGCAAGACTTCAATGAATTTAGCGGGACTGCAAGACTTCAATGAATTTAGCGGGACTGCAAGACTTCAATGCAGTTAGTGATATTGCAAGACTTCAATGCATTTAGTGAGACTGCAGGACTTCAATGCATTTAGTGAGATTGCAAGACTTCAATGCATTTAGTGATTGGTTGGTTGGTTGGTTGGGTTTAAAGGGCGCAATGCCTATATGATGTATTTAGTGAGAATGCATGACTTCATCGGGGCTTCGCGGCCTTCAGTGGCCATCAAAGACTTAAGCTAGTTACCATACTGACTCCTGTGAAGTTAGGATGTCCTTGAAGTTACACTGAACTCTATGACGTCAAGCTTGTAGTTCTTGAATCATGGCAATACTCCGCATATAATGTAGGCGTGCACTTTAAGAGTTGTTAACCCATAGGATCTTGCAATTACTTTGCAACTGATTGCAGCAGACCCTTTTTCCATAAGGGGTTGTTTGGAAAATTAAAAGAGGCACAGAGTCTAAACGACTAGCTTTCTGTATCTAACAATAGCGGTCATAAATTTAACGAGCTATAAAAATATTGGGCTTCTTAAGTAATCTAGTGGGCTCGATTTCAAAATCCATCTTGTTTTATGGTCGAGCGCAGCGCCGGTTCAAATTGATAAGCTTTTCCTTCCATTCGGTTTTTTATGCTTTTCCCCACTGCTAGGTTTTGATTTCGTTTCCATTTCGCGAATTACTGCAGCGTTAAAATGACGCAAAAGGCGGTATTATTTCCTGTTGCCATTAATTCTAGTTGTTGTATCGCAATACTTGGGGAGGGGAAATTCCATAGCAAGCCGCCCTGGTAGTGAAAACATCGTTGGGTTCCTCCTGGCTTGCGTTTTTCAAGTTACTCCCTCGAAGGAGTAACTTACTCCCCGCTGCCCTCCATGCTAGCGTTCGAAAGGGGAGTTTTGTACCTTCCCATAAAGCGTGCCTCGTTCCATTTTCCGCCTCTTTGGCAGCTCATTCGCCATTTTGCGCTAGCGCCCAGGGGGAACGGATTCACCTCGCCCAAATTAAAAAGTGTCTATTTTGGTCCAGCCATGGCTAAAACTGGCTTCGGTTCGAAATAGCGCGCAGCGTCGCCAAACAAAGATGGAGGGCGGTTGAGGCAAGACGAACTGATGTATATTAATTTGTTTCAAGTAGGACGGTGGGACCAGCAGGACCCAGTGATTGCATACATGTGTGAGTGATTGCAGAACCACATGTGCTGCCTACCCCAGTAAACAGGTTAATATGCAAAAACTGCTAATGAATCCAAAATTTACGAAAAAAATTATTGGCTGCGATATTGATTGCAGAATGGCAAATACTGTACGGTTACTGTACATGGGCATTAGTCATCGGGCAAATTATTGCCCGCAATAGCAAATTACATGTACATGTACTGTATGTATCATTGGTTGTTCAGTCTTCAACCAGTTTTCATTCAGTGTTCACCAGTTTGCAATCATTTTCTTCCCCATTCCCAATTATGCCACAACGCATTCCTATGGAATTCTCAAGAACTTGTGGTATTACCGTGTGCTAATGGGTTCCAAAGGATCCAAAAGTTTCAGTTGTGCTACCATTACGGTTAGATGTTAAACTGCTGTGCCAAGCACTTCAAATTGGCATTCCCAATTAGACTCCCTTCGACATTCCCAACAATCACTCCAACATTTTCAAGAATTCTTCGATATACCAAACTATTCCTTAGCCATTCCGAACAATCTCTTAACATTCCCAACAATTCGTTCGAAATCCCAAACAATTCATTCGATTTCCCAAACAATTCCTTCGATATTACTGACAATCCCAATATTATCAAGATTTCTTTGATACCCCAATCAATTCCTTCGGCATTTCCAAAAATCCCTTTAATATTTCCATGAATTCTCCGACATCCCCATCAAATCCTCTTTACCCCTGCCAATCCCATTGGCATTCTAAATTCTTTTCACCTTCTCAAAAATAACAAATATTCATAAGAAATCTTCGAAATTCTCAATTGCCTCGACATTGCCAAAAATCCCTTTACCATTCCCCAACAATGCCGTCGATATTTCCAATGTTTGGTACCTGGGCCTGTAGCGCTACAAAGAATTTCGTGTGACTTTTCTATCTTCCGACGATTTCCGAACCCTCACCAAGCCTCTCCTAGCCTATGAGATCCAAAAGACCGCGATATCAGTAGGAGTGGGCGCAAATCACAGAGGACGGCCAAATGACTGCAAAACGGGGAAATAAAAAAGTAGGACTCGTGCCACGAAGCCGTCCCAGCCCCGTTCCCGCAATTTCAATCTCGTTTCATTTCCGAGGATAAAAATACACGTACTGTACATGTACAAGTACATTGGCGAATTCTGGAGGCATCGGCGAAAAGTTGGCCCGAAAATTAAGACAGCTTTCTAAAAACATCTTTTTAAAATGTTCCCTCGACGATGAAGATATTTGGCAGCGAGCCGGACGAGCAACACCCCGTTCAGACAACTTTTCCATTTATTTCGGAGTTTTTTCCCAAAAAAAAAATGGCAGCCAATTGAGCGTTCAGCACTTGCCAGAAATGAAATTTGCTAATTTAACCTGGTCTGGTGCACCCGACCTGGACTTTAGAAACACAACATTATAAAAAATCTGATTGCAAACTGGTCAGCCATCCCATTTTTTCGCAAAAGTCCAAAAAGTGCACCAACAATGTAAACATCCGGAGTATCACTAGCAGAAAACCACAATGGCGAAAGGGAAAAAAACTGACGTTGTCTGGCGCTCGTCAAGACTCCAAACAGTGTTCGCCAGCAACTTTCGGCTCAAATGTCTCTGACAGTTTGTAGACGAGCTGACAATCATCATTAGAGCGAAAGCAGAAAAAAACGAGTGAAAAAAAATGTGCAAAAAAGACTCACAGGCGAACCTTCTCCACAACCACAGAATGTAGATCATGTATCCTCATGAAAAAAAAGTGACTGCAAAGTAGTTGCGAAAAATCGATTGCAGAGGGCTTGGAAACTTGATTGCAATTGGCAGCAAACAGCCAAAGGTCGAGAAGACAGCTTTCAAAATTCCCGCATTTAAGCTAAGGTAAGATGCCTCGAAAATTGTCTGCAAGTGGCGCCATCTAGCGAACGTAGCGCACAACTCATGAGTTGTGGAGCGAAATGCCAAGAATTCAAATCCGCGGATTGAGGTTTACACTTACACTCTGTAGTGTGCCTGTCTTTAAGTTGTACTAAACGACCATGAACTAACCTGGTCATCCTATTGCTAGTGAACACTAACTATGGTTAGTATTTATTGGGGTTTACTAACCTAGACACAGGTGGCAGGCTCAGTTGAAACTATAGTAGTTTAGAAAATCGTCAAATGCGTCAGCTTACCTGCAAAGTAAACAAAATAATCAGTGAACGGTATCAAAATAAGAGCCAATTTAACAAAACAACTCAATGACGATGAACAAGGGTTTGACTAACAAGAAACAGTTTAAAAAAAGGAATTTAGCGCGTCTTTGAAAAAGTTTGATAAATGGCGCACTAGATGGCGCCACTGATGCAGCGACGCGAAGAGTCATTCAACAATCAAATAGCGAGCTTCCCAAATCTGTTCACAGATAACGCCACAAGTGGCGAGTTTAGAACACAGGTTGTACACAAAAACCGGACGTTTTTTACGTATAATTTACTGTTATTAACATTCGTTGCGCAAATTTCTGAATGTCCGAAATTCAAAATAATTAAAAAACAAGTACTTCTTGTAGGTTGATATAGCAGCTTGATTTCTAGAAAGTCGTAAAAATAGTAATTGAAAGCCATTTTCAAACTTGCAGAATTTTGCAAAACCTGACCTACATGTACATATAAAAATGAACTAGTTTTAGTCTCTGAATAATTGAAATCAATCAATATTTAATTAAAGCATTAATACATTTTAATCTTCCATCAGTGTAACTTTTGGATTCAATAAAAATGTCGAATAAAAATTAGAATTTTTTTTATTTATTTTCTTCGTGATTCTGAAGAGGCCCAGATTCAATTGAACACATTGTTGAAAAAGTACAATTTTGCAACAAAAAGCAAAAAAAGGAAAAAATAGCAGAATTCGAATAATTAATTTTGACCGGTCATTGGTATTTTTGCACAATTTTAAATTGAAGCTGAACAATGACAGAAACTTTGAAAACAATCCTACAGTCAAATGGTTCGTATTTCTCCTATTTTTATGCTTTTCCCACCACCAAATCATTTCCATAAAACACTGAATTGGAGGAGTTTTCAAACTGTTCAGGCTTGCTGAGGGGGAAACAAGAAAAAGTGATACAACACGGATGAAAAGCAATGAAACCTGTCTCCGCGACCACCAGAGGTCAGTGGGCATTTCCTCAGTCTCACAAATCAACAACACGAAAGAGTAGTAGATTTATTTCCTGTACTGCTGGTCCATTTTATCTCTGACCATCGATTGCCAATAAGTTTTTTTTTTGGGAAAAACACGCCCGACGACCTTAATGCGCAATCAGGTAAGAACATCCAGTCTGGTACTGAACGTTGCTATGCGATAGTGACACGAACCGGAAGCGGAAACGGACAAAATTGCATCTTCTGTGCCAGCGTAGCGTGAAAGCACGAAAAATCCAAAAATGTGAATACACATCAAAACACCGGAAAATGGAGACATGTATTTTAGTGTGACCCAAACCGTGTCGATTTTGAATGCGAGAAATCTCGGGTATGCTTCTGTATAATCCCTGCTCCAGCATCGATGTTTTTTAGAAAGTGGGCTTCTCCTAACAGCTCGAAGGTTTGTAGCAATTGCCTGGCGGTTTGGGGCAGCAAAATTAGATTACAGAGTTGAGTTAGTTAAGTTCAATAATTTCAATAATAATTCATGGGCAAACAATTTTGGTTCTGCGAGACAAAGGATTCTGGAGCTGCCTGCCTTAAGTGGACATTAGAAGCTGGCAGAAAGGAAAACAAATGGTTTTGACATAATGCTAATGGAACGGAAGCATTCCTAATTGCACGGGCAACAACCGCTCAAACCTCACGCTAATTGAATAGTCATTAATCGATAAAACTTTCGAGGGCCTGCAACCTTCCGCAATCTGATATTTTCTGGCAGATCAAGCGCTCGGACATAATGCAAGTTAAATGGACACCCATTTACCACTAATGGACCTTAATCGAGGATTAATTAAGGATTGATCGCCAGACGGCGTATCAAAAGTAGCGTCGGTCTGCGTGATGGACATAAATCGAGATTTCCAAGAAATTATCGACAACTTCCTTGAAGTGTTTGCAGCTCGCCTTGAGCGTCATTTTATGGTTATGGCATTCAAAAGAGTTAATTCGCCAATGCTACTGACAAAATTTAATGTAAAAATAGATGTAAAATGCGACGAAATTATTTTCGGGTTCACTTCGATATATGCCCTGCTGCCGCCCAGCTCGAGCATGGAAGCAATCAGAAAGAAGATAAGGAAGAAAAAAATACAATTTAACGCCCTTGGCTAATAGCACTAGCTAGTAAGTAGCCTTAACAAGGTGGGCTCCTCCTAATGGCTCATAGGCTAGCAGTGATTGCCTGCCTTTGGGGCATGCAAAATAAAGAAATAACATTTTAGGTTACTTTAGTAGGTTATGTCAGTTTATAGTATAGGTTAGGTTAAAACACAAGTAGACAAGTAGGGTTGCTATATACAAATTATTTGCACATTTGGTGCAGGCTGATTTTTATTCGCAACATTAGACATTTAGCGCTGCCCAACAAAAGATATTCAAACGAAAGTCAGAAGTTACAAAAATAAATGTACTTTTCGTGCAGTGCAACGATTTGTATGCAAATGGTGCGCCAAAATTTAAAGACAAATTACATTTTAATACAACGCCATCTAGGGTCGATATTGGAAAACTTGTATCTAATGGCTGCCGTAAGGCGCAAATGAATGCCGTCATCCATCACGTGGCCACACATAACCAATTGCAGTTGAAATAAACTTTTGTAACTCAAGTCATCTTTTGGGAAACACAAAAGTAGTGGTCAACTTTTGGTATGAAAAAGCACTTTTGTAACAAATGTTGATTAAATACGCATAAGCTAACTTACACTTTTGTAATTTCTAAACTTTTGTTGTGCTGCGTTAGTTATCTATTGTGTTTGTATACAACAAAAGTATAGTAAGAACCGTGCAAGTTCATGCAAGTACACTGTATACACTTCGAGCTATTCTCAGCTCGAAAATCCATTTTCATCAGCTGATAACTACTTCTTAAACTTTGGTTAATTCAATTTGTGGTTAGTTGGTTGTTCCTCTTATGTTGAGCACCCATAATTAATGTTAACAGTTTGCCGGAAGTGGTGGCGTGCCATTTGCAAATTGAAAATCAGGCAACCCGCCGTGTAGCAATTAAATGTTTTACAAAAGAATTCTTTGATGTCACAGCAGCCACCACTCAATCAATTCATTTTAAAGTTAACAGGTTGACTTGACGTCATTGAAATGGCAATCGAATGACATTTGTTAATGCCAAACGTCAATCGCATGGCATTCAAAACTGCTGTCCTGCACATACATGTACGAGTACCGAAGTTTTAAATTAAAAACGCAAACGTGGTTGAGTAGCTAATTTTATCATTTAATTCATCGTCCATATCACTGACACGACTCGAAAACACACAACGTGACAGTTATGTTGAATGGCTAATATGAGGTGCATGTAGTATGTTGTGCCTACACTGAGGAAGTGGGTGGCTTCATCCGGCATGAAATCCCTCCCATTTCCTTTTCCATGAGCAGGGAGATAGGGTGACACCTGCTGGTTCCCCAACCCTGGGCAATAAATTTATTGGTACTCATTAATTCTCCTTTCATATTCCATGTCAACATAACTAATTAGGGCCACAACTATATCTTACGATCGCATTTAACCCACAGGAAGCAGCCACACCGGAAGCGTGCCAAAATGAAAGGGAACACGTCTAAGGGGCTTTTTGGTCATTTCTGCAAGGACAACTTAAGCTTCAAGAAATGCAATTTTACAATAACGATGGTGTCACCCCTTTTGCGGTGGAAATTGCCGATTAAATTGGGATGGACTACACCCCTTTATCACATGGTTTTGGGTACTGAGTTGAGTTGAATTGAGTAAGTGGTTGGTCCCTCCTCGTGCATGGCCCCATTTATTGACTGAAGAGGCTTCAATCTGGACAGAAAAATCCAGTCTTGGAGACGATCTCTTCCCTACCATACGTTGCTCACTTAATCAATATCCTATTTATCAAACTTCCTTTCTCTTCTCCATCTGGATCCCTGGCTCCAACTTTTTGCATGTTAGTCTGTGGATCGACTTTTTGTTTTCCTCCTTGGGCAAACAAATACATATTTGATATTAGAAAGTGCACGATAAGATTAAACTGAACGCTGGCATCTCGCACTTCCTACGGAAGCACACACCAATAGGCATCAACGTGCAACTGCCGATGTCGATCACGAAGAGGGGTCGAAGAAAAAACAACCACCAGCTGATGTTTTTGCAGTTTTTACTGTTTTCATTCTGCTCCAGGCACTTCGAAGGCCCTAAGCCGGTTTTGAGATGTTTTCTCCAGAGAAACTTTTTTTTCTTGCTAAACCCGATATAGGACTTCACTGAATTGCAAACTGGCTTTCAGTTCTCCCCAGCCCAGCTGGCTATTAGGGACAGCTGTCGAGTTGATGGCCTCTTCGATGGCCCCTTCGATGACGACCAAGCAGCCCTGAGGAAAGCAATTTTTCGATTGTTTGCAGAAGACGTGCAGGTTTTCAACTCACAGAAGTGACCAATGGGTCAACTGCCAGATGACTGGCTGGAAGGCTGCAAGCAACAACAACTGCTTCAATGTTGCATGGTGCTTGTTGAATGGCATGGCAAAATGTCCATCAGCTGGCTGATGTGCAAATCAGACAAACCGGCTCAGAGGGCGAAAATATCCCTCATGGTCAGGTTGTCTAGGTAGTGGGCTACTTTTGCAGAATGGGCTATATGAATGACTTGGAAAAAAATCGTATTTCCAGGCTGACAAAAAGTTACTTTAAATACGTAAGCGTTTGAACTTGCAATGGCAATTGTGCATCAGTGATAGCGCCATCTTGGAAGGTAAAAGAAGTATAACAAAACTGAGCAGTTTCTCATTTGCAAGAACAAGTGTGATCAGAATCTGACAATGGCAACTTCCTCATCATTAGTGATCAGGAGGTCTGTTTGTAATGTATGGCAGTGCCCCCTTCAATGCGAAATAAAGTAATCTGATTAACAAACAAAACTGAACAATCGCTGGGTGTGCTTCGATATAGTCCCTGCTCCAACATGAAGGCTACGCGAAAGTGTTTCTCCTAACGGCCCTTAAGTTGGCAGTGATTGCCTGGCGGTTAGGGGCAACTAAATCAAAATTACATTGTTAGGTTAGGTTAATCACAAAAACAAAAAATGGATGGCCTTGGATGGAAGCCAGGCATTGTGTCATGGAAAACTCCATCGTTCAACAGGCTGAAGGCACCTCCAGAAGTTGAATCGAAACTTGCGGCATCCTCCAGGCTTCGACTTTTAATTAACGGAAACGAATTCGCCGGGCCAATTAAGCGTGCAGAAAAAGAGGCATTAGCAAAATTGGAATGTGGCACAACATGCGTGAAAAGCGTCACCAACCATATCTGTTTAATAAGCGGTCATAAAACCTTCCTTCAAATTGCTAATTTCATGGCGTGTTAGCTTTTTTGCCCCTCCCAATTTTATATCGCCTTAGGCAACGAAGACTCGGTTATGTTTGCAAAATAATCTGTTGGCGAAAGGTGACGCCATAAAGTTGTAAAAATTAGAACAAGCGGCAGGGCCCTGGCAAACATTCATTAGCAAATGGACGACAATAAACTGATGGACGCAAGCACGTGTTGCGCTGTCGAAGGCCAAGGGTCAAAGCTCACAACAGCATGTGTCATCCCTACCACGTTACATCAGGGTACCGAGTTGAATTGAGGTAAAATCCATATAGGGTCCGACCAATTCAAGTGAACCAGAATGAGCAGGGTGGCAAACATTCCAAGTTTTGGGGGGAAATTAAGGGTTATTTTAGGATTTTTGGAAACAAATTAAGGATTATTTTACGATTTTTTCAAACAGTAAAATTTTTCGAATGCAGTATTTTTAAACTAAATTCATCTTTATGAGACAATACAATGTTAAATGAGCAACAATGTTGTCGAACTACACCTGGGCCAAGCAAAAGGCTGCCAGCATTTAACTTACATGTAGTACAGGTAGTCTGCGATCACAATTAGGACTTTTGATTGAATAACTAGACTTTTAGGACATTAAGGATTTTATTTTTTAGGACTTTTAGGAATTGTTTGCCACCCTGATGGGGCATGCCATCCAATATTAGTATTTTAATAAAATTATGATTTTTTAATTTAGGAAACTTAAAATACCTACAAGTATGACTAGGGCTCTTGGCGATCATCATCCAGCAACCAAACAGGATGCGAGTGGCGCCTCCTATCGGCTTTGGCGGCACGTGGCACCAGTCGTCGATGAGGAACACATGTCCCCCTAGGGGCAGGTTGAAACATCGTCTTCATGTTCGCTATAAATAGGGTCGTGTATATTTTTTTCGGATGGAAAAGCGACAAAAGCCAGGAAAATTTCGATTCTGCTCACGCAGGCCCTGATTTGATTTGCACCGGAAGCGCTCGGCTTTTCTAATGGAAATCAATCGCTTCCTTCCGAATTCCAAAACAGTTGCTTTTCTGGGAAATTTCGCAGTCGAAAACTGATAGGCACTGGGATGGCGGTCAATATTTAAGGTGGCACCTACATGTAGCAGTTGTCCCTTAGGCCATTATATTAAATGCCAGATTAGCTAACAGAAGCTTACAAGTCTGCCCAAATTCCATGACTTTTCATGTTATTTCCAGGTCGTGAGAACCTAGCAGGGTGTCTGTACAGGGTTCCCCTAGAGATGACATTTTCAACTTCCCTGACTTTTCCAGATTTTAGAACAAATTTCCCTGACTACCTTGACCATATGACATGTCAATGTAAAAGTTGCTGTATTTACATGTATTGCTGATTTATCAGAGCGGCATCAAATCCCAAGTTTTGAAATTTGGGATTTTTTATGACTTTTTAAGCTAAAATTAAGGACTATTTAAGGACGTTTGGAGACAAATTAAGGATTTTTAGGATATTAGGATTTTTTTATCAGGGACATTTTTAGCATGTACATGTAGTATTTCAATCCATACTCATCTTTGTTACAATAAAATATTAAAAGAACGAAAGTGGTGTCAACCGGTACCTTACTAAAGTAAAGGCTGCCAGCACTCAGTCTGATAACAATACACAGATCGTTTTAGGGCATATAGGACTTTTATTTTTTTAAGCTTGTTTGCCATCTTGTTTATGTATAAACAAGAGATAACACAACACAGCAAATTTAGATTTTTTAATTTGTGTGCACAGGATTGCTTATCATCTCGTTTTTTGTGCTAATCAATAGTTATAGCTATGAAAATATGTTATTGATTTGTTGAATTTCCCTTACTTTTCAGGCCGTTTCAATTTCCCAGATTTGCCAGGTCTGGGGAGCCCTGCTGTACAAAAACCTGCTGCTTAGTGCTCCATAAGAGTACTGGAACAACAATATCGTCAGCATTCCAAAACATTTGGGAAGTTGGGAGGAAAATTCCCCTGTAGTGAATTTAGCTAGGAGTTAGGGGAGCTGGAAAGCCGACCTTTGTCGGTGACCTTTGACTCAACCAAGGTTAAGAAGGTCGACAGTGCTGGGTCCAGATGACATGACTGGGCAGATTCCTTCCCTATGTTCCACTGCGAATCTCCATCCTTCTGGGGCCTTGCCAGCATAGTACATTAGGTCGCCCTCCAACAGAATTGAGATCGATTTTCGTGGAATTTTCAATTAAAATCAAACTGTTTCGGTTCAGCACAGAGAAAAGAAACATCAAACGAACGGCACGTAGGTTTTCCACGCACGAGGGGTTCTCACAATTGCCGCAGAGTCGTGGCGAGTTTGGATTTTCTATTCACTTAGAAAGAAACCGCTGTCAGTGCCCATTACCGTCAATGCTGTCAAAAACCTATAGTCCGGCTTCAAATATTCACAAAATATTTATACACTTTTCAACTGAACCTGTCCTAGTTGTTGCAATTTATCCTTTTGTGTGTGTTTATTTTTTCGTTTCTTTGTGCCTAACTTAACGGGAAGTTCCCCTCCCACCCCTGCCATGTTAAAAAATTGAAAAAATTGTATGCATAAAATCTCTGCGAATAATGAATAAATCGTCGTGATAACAATTTTGCTCGATAGTCTGGTTACTTCCGGAGGCGACAATTCAACTTTAATGAATAAATACCCTTTGATTAATTAATAAAAAAGATAATTAAAGATTGAAAAA
>JAQGAF010003899.1:0-15900 GCA_034687865.1 Kryphioiulus occultus
CATTACATGTTCTTAATAAAATTATTTTTACCAGCAAAATATACTTTTAAATTCAATTGTTAATAACACAGTTTAATATATTAACACACAAATTCAGTATTTATATATTATAAAATGCATTGTTAAATATATATCGTAATGCGTTGTAAGATGCATTTCAAAACACAGTACTAAAATACATCGCTGAATGCTTTTAGAATTGTATTTGCTGTGAATGTCTTGCCGCAAAATACATTTCTAATACATTTCCCAATTTGCAATGCATTTCAAACGAAATACATTTGATAATGTAAACCAAAATGCATTTTACAAATGCGTATTTGAAACTACATATTTAACAAAAGTTACATGTATATGTGCAGCATTGAATTGAATGAAATTGATGTATTTTTTTAATTTTAAACTATTTCATTGCCAGTTCTAATTTATTGACCGTTAATGTTTTTTAAATTCAGAATTGGGATTTTTTTAAACCTTGAAATTATGAAATATAGCAAGGCTTTTGACATTTTACAATGATTGGAATATAAGTTTCAAAATGCATTACACAATTAACATATTCTTCGATGCACAAGAACTATATTACAGCGCGAATTACACAATCCATTCTCCAACAAACAAAATGCATCGCAATATGCATTCCATAATGCATTACAAACTGCCACATTTTAAAATGCATTCGGAAATGCATTTTCAAATATATTCGTCAATACAGTTTGAAACTAAATTTGTCTCAATCTACAGACATTTTTAAATGCATGTCTCGGGACTCCTTAAATAGTTAGAATACGATTTTAACTTGGCATTTTCGACATTTTGCTTCGGAATCTGAGGAATAATAATGCAGCCGCGTTTTCGTAAGAAATTTTCAGAGAAACCGAGAGGAAATGTGAACGGTTTCGTAAAGATCTGCCAAAACAGATATTTAAAATTTTCCAATTTTGCCAGTTGGCATAGAGATTGTATACCAATAGGAATGAATAATCCCATTCATGGCAGATTTCTGATGAAAGCAAAGCTACGAGATGCTGGAAAGGAGATTAGAGTTTTGCGATCTGTGAAAAATTTCCAATTCAAAAACGGGCCATTTTTCATTTCACAAATTGGATACATACAGTACATGTACACGTACTGTATGTGGGGGCTTTTCCCTCGCTTCGAAGTTAATCAACATGCTAGGATTTAAGTATGTTGACTAAATCTATCGCCGAAATAGAATTGTACGAAGCAACGTTTAAGTTGAAGATAGCTGAAAAAATAGTCCCAAAATACATCGTGTTATAACGATTTCTCGTGGTCTTATCAACTTGGATGAAACTGACGATATCGAATTTTTTAAGATAAAATATTCAAAAATAAGTTCAATATATTATTTTAAACCGATTAATCAACACCAGTTTTCTTGATAAAAAAACGTACCTTGGTAAACACTTCCCAGATGACCGCATGACGTCAACACTGGTATAATGACTGTTTCAATTGTTATAATTTTTGAGCGAGTAAAAACTTATCCACTTATTCAATCAGATTTAAGAGAGGGCTGCCATATGAACGACCATGATTGCGGTAGTAGAGCTGTCGGAATTTATATTTTTATTTTGTGTGTATTTTCGGTTGATGTTTTTTGTGTTTCTTGTGTTTAATTTGCTATAACCTAACATAACCTAGCATTGTAATTTCTAATTTAGCTGCCCCTAACAACCAGGCAATCTCTGATAGTCTATGAGCCGTTAGGAGAAGCCTACTTCCTGATAGTCTACAGGTATTTTAAATTGTGACAGGGGCAATACCGAAGTAGCCCAGATACTGTTGGGGGATTGACGAATTGATCTTTTCAGGCATTTTTTATTCGCGAAGTGAAATTCTACTTGCATTGAAAACCTCAGATTTCTTTAACTTTCAAGTATCTCCGAGGCAATCACTTGTTGACCCTACACTCGTCCTGGGAACATGAAAACCAGGAGTGCGTGTATTTTTCATATATTGATGGGCAAAAAATGCAGAGTTTGTAACAATACATTAACAAATGTTTACTTAGAAAGCTCCGTTTTTTGGCTTATACTAGAATTAAGCCACAGATCGTAGAATACCGTAGCATTAAAAATAAACCTGTGAAAGTCAACTTTACTTTTTTTTTTAAATAAAAAGTTCAAAATTCCACCGTGAGCACCTTGTTTATACCCGATGGTTTATCGAACTTTTAAATATTACATGGAGACCTGACACACAAATACTGCGGGCATTTTTCAAAATGGCTGTACGAACTTCCATTTGAAGAACTGAATGAAGATGTCTGACAGCACAGATGATTTCTAAGGAAACAAGGCGAGTTAAACAAATCCTTGATGTGTCTCGGAAAGAATATTATTAAAATACATTTCTTAAATACAGTATTTTCAATAACAAGTTCAACAACAAGTCACAACAAGTTCAACTAATCCTTGGTGTGTCTTGGAATTTCGATATTAAAATATATTTCTCAAATACAGTATTTTCCATAGCAATCCTACGTGTCTTGGAATTTAGATATTAAAATATATTTCTCAAATACAGTATTTTCCATAGCAATCCTACGTGTCTTGGAATTTCGATATTAAAATATATTTCTCAAATACAGTATTTTCCATAGTAATCCTTGATGTGTCTTGGAATTTCGATATTCAAATATATTTCTCAAATACAGTATTTTCAATAACAAGTTCAGCAACAAGTCAAAACAAGTTCAACAAATCCTTGACGTGTCTTGGAATTTCGATATTCAAATACAGCTTTCTGGACATTTTCAGGAAAACTGCCTTGATGTTTCTCAAGCCATTGAAAGTGAGGTTTTCTCACAACCTTTTCTGGTGATTTTCACAAACGTCTTATGTTTTTATATAGAACTCGTCAATGTGTTCTGAACCCAGGCTCCAGAGGTGCCCAAACAATGGGGTGCCTCAAATTAAAAAAAGGCAGGAATGAATATGATATGCAGGTAAGGTCTATTGGAAAGCGGACAAAAATAAGAGCGTCGTACGGAAGGAAAAACTTGAATGATGAGAAAAACAGTCATGAAATGAGATTTCTAAGAGAAAAATCTATCCGGGTTCGAAGTTGTGCTCTGAATTGAAAATCGTTTTGTGGCAGCAACGCCGAATACTTGGCAACAATTTTCGGTTTACAACGAAAAAAAGTCCCAAGTTTTAACGTGAACGGCCTCGTGAATCGTCTTCTTGGTGATATTATCAAGGACAGAAATACGAAGCCAGCGAAGTTGTTTTTGATGCAAAAACTGCCTCATCTGTTTGAGTAGACTGATGCACCCATGTTTGCGTGGAATTTGAAATAAGTTCTCGGATTTCTCAACGATCCTGTAGTCGTGTTCCTCGGCTATCTCGATATTGAAATTCACAACATATGCACGCACTGTATATATGTACTGTATGTGTGCCCATCGAATACACTAGTGCTGGAATGAAAGCTAAAGATGCGACTGAATTCGTATATCAGTTTTGGAAAAAATTGACGATATGCAGGGTGATCATGAAGTCGTTCCCTCAGTACAAAATCAATTTTCAAAAAACTGTTAGAGTTGAGTGGACTACATTTCGGAAAAAGGTATTGTTAATGACCGACCATCCAACCCCCTCTACTCAACATGTTAAAAATTATTTGGATCTTCTTAATTCCACATCTTATAACAACCACTAATTTTCCTTGCCAACATGCAAGGACAGTACTGTATTTCTTCGGACTTTAGCAACAGTAAGGGGAACATTTTTAGAAACTCAATATCGCGAATGATGAATTTTACGCTATCTATGAAGCATGCTGAGAAGTAATAATTAAGGGAATGCGATGGTAACGTTTTTAAAAATTAGAACAGGCATTACAGATTTAACTCCCAATTCTACTCAAAAATTTGCAAAGAACTTATGCGCGTTTATAACATAAAACTTATTAAATAGTGAACTTTCCTAATTTCACTGACATTTTTTTGAATTTCGACAAATATCCTGACATTTTCACGAATTTCGGCAAATACCCTGACATTTTCACGAATTTCGACAAATACCCTGACATTTTCACGAATTTCGACAAATACCCTGACATTTTCACGAACTTTGACAAATACCCTGACATTTTCACGAATTTTGTCAAATTCCCTGACATTTTCACGAATTTTGACAAATACCCTGACATTTTAACAAATTTTGACAAATACCCTGACATTTTCACGAATTTTGACAGTTTCCCTGACTTTCCCTGATATTTTCACAAATTTTGACAAATAATTAATACACTGACATTTTCACGACTTTCGACAAATGCCCTGCCATTTTCACAAACAAGCTGACATTTTTTTGAATTTCGACAACATCCTGACATTTTCACGAATTTCGACAAACACCCTGACATTTTCACGAATTTTCCCAAAAACCCTGACATTCCCTGACTTTCCAGAAAGTGGGAACCCTGCATTTAGCCAACCCCAACAAATGCTATTGCCCAGTCCTTATGTTCTACACCACCTGTTATAACTCTTGGATCTCAATTCTCAAACGACCTGAAGGTTGATAAGTAGGACCTACCCTGGTAAGCAATGGTAGCATCGCACTATCATGCCTCTATCATGCCCATAATTTGTCAGCGAAAAAACACGTAATATTTTTTTCGATATTTTATTTATTTTTATTTATGTTACTGGAAGGCCTGAAAGGCTTAAATTAATGCTCCCTTCCACATCGAGCATCATTACGTGCATTAAATGGGCACGATCGTCTGGGGCAAACAAACAAGGCGATTTCGAGTCTGGGAAAAGCCCCATCTGCTTTTCGCTGAAAATAATCTGCCAGGAATGCATATGTGCGTAAAGGTAGATTTCCAGCTAGCATATATTATCCCCTTTTCGTTTGGGGAGGGGGGGGGTGAGCCATGCCCCACTCTCCCGAGGTGTGTTTCGAAGCATTTTTCGATTTGCACGCGCCCCTGCTGCATTTTATAAGCTGCAAATTTATTGGCCTGGAATTACGAATATCGAATTGAGTAAATCGTACATAAAGCAAGAATTTTCAGAGGGCCTGGTGACAGCTAGATGACATCAACGACAATTTCGGAAACAATTTTGGCTATACTTCACATTATGCCCTGCTCCGCCATAGACGCATAGAGAAAGTGCGCTTCTCCTAACGGCTCGGAGGCTAGCAGTGATTGCCTGGCAGTCGGGGGCAGCTAAATAAAGAAATTACATTTTTTGGTTATATTAAGCTAGGTAAGGATACGATACTAAAGGATAGGCTAGGATAGAATCGGATAAGATAGAGTAGGTTAATCCAGGTAAGGTTAGGTAAAAAATATGAATAAACTGACATTCTTGACTACTATAGGGTTGAAAAGTAAATATTTTGTGCACACTTGGAGCAGGGCATAATGTCAAGTATATCCAAAAATTTTTATACAAAATTCGACCATTCGATAGTAATTTTAACATAAAAAATCTGAAATTGCAAAAAACAGCTAGGTGCATCATGCCGCAAGTGATCATTGATTTCGATGGCTCTAATCCCTTTAAGTTTGTACAAAATGTTAAATTAAAAACCGAAATAAAAACATGCCATGAAATGGTCAAAATGGACAAGAAAAATAGTTTCAAGAGCTTGACCAAAATTCGATAAAATAACGTGAACGACGTCGTGGATTCAAGTCATGTCCGAGTTCAGCAGGCGGACGATCGACGAAATTACAAATCAAATTTCTAATCCTTGACCGATGGAAATCGCAGAAAAAACTAAAGCACTTGACCACCGGTCAGTTTTTTTTATCAGGCGAGATACGCTTTCCCTAGGACGCCAAGTTAGCCAACTTTGAAAGGGCTTTTCGGCCAAAAAAAATGGCCTGCGAGGGATAAAGAAAACCGATAAAGAGTACAATGCGAATGACTGACCACTGTCCATCGTCCGCCCAGATCGACGATATCACGAGAAGAGAAGAGGGGAAAAACCATTGATGAGCACCATCAATCCAAGTTTTAAGTGGACAATACATAAATCCAGCACTTACACAGAAACTCACTTTTTGGGAGACAGAAAAGTCAAAAAGTGGAAGAAAATCGTTATGTAGCCCTCCGAGACGCTGACGTCATTCGGGTCACGACGGCTATTTAAAAGAAAACGTTGGACGAAATCTTAATTTTTAAAGCAGGAATCATTCTTTCCAGAAATTATTTGGTGAGAATCAAGTTCATCTAGAGAAAAGTTCTTTTAAAAATAAACCCATATCTTCCATACCTCATTTTACGGCCTAGATAAGTTCTTGGACAGTAGGCCGTAAAGTGAAACGATGTATAACGAATCATGCTTTAGCATACAAACCAACAGGATCCGTTGCAATTTCACGAAAAAAATTAAATCGAAACAATTGTAACACTATTACCATTACATGTTTTAAAAATACAGTGGAAATATTAGTATGGCTCAATATAAAATTCGTAGTGATATCACTACATATTTACTGATATATGGTGATATTAGTATAAATCATAGTGATATCGGTACGACTTATACTGCCGAGAATTAGTGA
Source organism: Kryphioiulus occultus (assembly GCA_034687865.1). NCBI lineage: Eukaryota > Metazoa > Arthropoda > Diplopoda > Julida > Julidae > Kryphioiulus > Kryphioiulus occultus. The sequence goes on from JAQGAF010003899.1 coordinate 6,559, forward strand.
CCATTGCACTTGCTCAAAGTTCGTGAAATTATTACACTTGTACGTGCATAGTTCAATTGCAACTCTCTGTATTGAGATTTATAACTTACAAAAAAATGCAATTCAATTTGACTGCGAACATTTTTAGTTGCAACAGCCGATATCACTATGCTATTACTGTCACTACTGGAAACTAGTGATACTTTCGTGATACCAGTATATATCACTAATTAGCACTATGGACCAGTATACAGTATTTGTATTAGTGGTATTATTACAGTATGTACTGTAGTGACATAATATTGATATTACTAACGATAGTAATATCATCATCATAGTGATGTCAGTATCCATACTGATTTTTATATACTGACATCAGTAGTACAAAAAAGCACTATTCATCACTATTGAGTAGTGATTTCAATAGAGATCATAGAATAATCTTTCCACCGAGGGTTGGCACGAGTCCGTGTCCATTCTTTACAGATTGATTCGCCAACAGCCAAATTGCACTTACAAGTACGGTAGAATGTCTCGAAAATCAAATTTCGTCTTAAAATTTTTAGTTTTCCAAATGTTTACTTCACTGCGCGTTTTGAACACGCAACTGATTTTAAAGACGTTCATCGTTAAGCGCTTACGATAAATGTTAAATTCAGAAATAAATTTAATTACGACTAAGTAGTTATAATTGAGGAAGTCGCCTTATCGATATACACGTATTCAGAAAAATAAGGATGGCAGTAACTGCGTGGACGAAGATGGAGATAAGACTTCTAAGAAAGCTTAAACGAATAGAAATTGGCTTTAAAAGGGGCCTATATGTAGACGCGAGATTCATTCGTCGAGGATTACGAAACGCCATCTTCAGAATACAGTTTTGTGCAGCTTGTATAGCGAGGCATAATAGCCATCTCGAGTAATAAAAAAGGGGGATATTGTAATGTTAAGAAACGATAAATACGCATTGTGCATTGTAGGGGATGGATATCGAGAGACATTAACGAATATCCGAGCTCGTAATCGATGTTTACATTTTCGGAATAGAAAAACCAAGAGTCAATTCAACCCAATATGGGCTACGAAGAAGAAGAAGAAGAAGAAGAAGATTGTACTTTATATTATGCTCTTCCGTGAATTAAGGTGCACGCATGATATACGCGTATTTATAAATTATATTTCACGATTAGGGTTCTATAATACACGTCCCAGCTGTCGCCAAATAGACAAAATGAAAATATATTTTTTGCCTTTATTTTACATTATGCCCCGTCCCAACGAGTTAGCTTCTCCTAACCACTTGTAGGCTAGCAGTGATTGCCTTGCTGAGGGGGCAGCGAAATTAAATAATTTAGGTTTTTTGGGTTATTTTGGACGAGGGTAGGTCAGGGTAGACAAAAAATTCAAATATAAAAAACTAACTACTCGTTTGATCGCAGACTAGTTGTAAAACAGATAGTGAATTAATCTGATATTTACAGGGTGTCCAAAGAGTCGTTTACCAACGAAGAATCATCGTTTCGTCCAGAGTAAGGCGATGTACATGTGTATTGCCAACTATCGCAGCTGGCAATCAGTACAAAAATAGCAAAACAAAAATGATTCCTTACTTCAACTATTACACGTGAGCGCCTAGCGAGCGAACTGCTAAGAGTATGACATTAAAGCTAGACGAAAGGTTAGGACATCTTTGGAACACTGTATATTTCCGAGTTGTAACCAAAATACGATCGTGGTTAGCAGACACGTTACAGCCAAACTACACTCGAGTGCAAAAAATCGACTCATGAGCATGAATCGAGTAAAAATGTTTTTGTAGACAATTTATTCCTCTTTATAATTTGCGCCTAATGTGCATAAAATTCCTTATGCATATTTGAAGCGCAAAATGGCGAACTTAGAGCAACCCAAATTTGCATTATTTATGACATATGCATTCGTGTACCCCTGTAGCTATAAAAGTGTTTGTGAACGCAATTTTATTATCAGAGCTTAATTAACACACATCCAGACATATTGTTAATTAATGGTTTCTCGATAAAATGACCACAGCACCATACGTAGCCGCACAAGTTTCGGGATATTCTCCAGTGAAACTCAGCAGAAATCATTTTCACACTAGGCGAATTATAAAAGAGTTATAAATTGTCCACAAAACACATTTTTCGGATTTTAAATCGGACATTTGGTTTCTGAGAAAAACATTTTTACTCGATTCATGCAGGTGAGTCGATTTGTTTGCACGCAAGTGTAGATACAAAATGGCTAAACTCGAAGCAAATATCACTTTACAAAATTTTTCCAATCAGCTTTCGCGCAATCGATTATCAAACAGTTCCCTCCGTATTAAAGGGTATTGGGGCGGTAAAGGTGATGACAACTGGAATTGAAATCTGGCAACCAAACGCGTCGACAATGACCTCCCCTCCTCCTCCTCCTCCTCCTCCTCCCCCTCCTCGCAACTTTATTATACCTTTCAATCGTGTTTCCCCTCCCTCCGCTCTTATCCAAAGGACCTATTTTTAAAAGTGCCAGTAGTTGCTTTTGTCGCGTTATTTCATTTACAGTCTGTCTGTCTGTCCGCTCCTCACTGTATTTTGGCGCTTTCTCTCTGTTGTGTGTGTGTTTTCAATCGTCACCGCAACAGCTCTTCTTCTTCTTCTTCTTCTTCTTCCCCGAACGTACGTAGACTACGAGCAATTACTATTTACGCAGCGACTATATGTATAATGTATGTAATTCCTGCGGTTCTTTTCCCGTCTCTTTCCACATCTTTCAATATAGCTTTTACTTTTCCCTCCCGTCTCCGACTCGATTTCATTTCGCGTACATCAACTCAGCCGCCCTTATCGCTACATCCGAAGGATTCAAAGACCCTCGTTCTTGGGCGACTTTGGGCAACGACAAACACCGTCGAACCCCCTGGTGGAACGATTGGCACTAGGCCTATATATACACCTACGTGAGACCCTGCCTAGGACCATCGACACTATATCGTAAGACGAAATGCGAGATATACGTTAAACAGAACCATTCGTTCAACTACTGTAAAAGTATCGTCTATAAAGGACGTACGAAGATTGCACTGGGAGTGGGAGGGAACTAATAAGTTAAGATAACTGGATCCTCGGGGATTTTGGGAACAGGTCTGAAGATGACAGCATCCGAACATCGCGGTATTTCCTTAATTTGAAAGCTATGGCGATAAATTAATCGATTCATAAAGTAATTACATCCGAGAAACTAAATGAATAATTTCTGGAACCCTCTCGCGTCCTTATTCGCCAGAAGCAGTTCGTTATAATTAAATTACTCGATGTAAGTACCACGTGACTTTTTGCAATTGAAATAATGTCGAAGTTTTAGGAAAGAGATCATTTGGAAAAACAACAGCGTGCTCATTGGGCTTTCTACTGAACGCATCTATACTCCGAGCCATACGGGAAAAGCACACCAGCATTTCTTATTATGTCTCCACTGTCCACTTCACGAACCATATACGGGAAAAAATATATGTATTTTTAAATACCTCGAGATTTTAACGAACCCCATTTTAGATGTCATGTTTGCTGAGGGCTGTTAAAAACATGAAAAGGTGTCTGCCTATATTGGAGAAGTTAAAGGTGTTTTGCCTGCCGTACTAAGTTTAAGCTCCTTTAAATGTGCTTAAATGTATCTAAATCATTACGACTAAATACTACACTGGTGTCACATTGTTACCTTTGTCTTACCTATTCCACTTTTCGGAATAAAACCATTTTATTATTATTATTAATTAAGGTACTACATATTATTAATAAATGGCAAAGCAGTAGATCCTAGCTTGGGGGGAAGAGAAGACAACGTAGTAGTTGGGTGCACGTTTTTAGCCATAATTTTGAGGCCATAGACGTTATCATGATGAATTTTTGTTCACCAATCCATCCGTCCATGTCACTACTTCTAATCCCTCACCCAAGTATACCCCCACTTCCAGACAATATAATGAATCAGTTTTATGTCAACTGGTTATATAAAGTGCAGTGTATTCCTAAGGTATACCGAAGATGTCAGATAGCACATTATTTGATGTTTTGAAAAAGGTGTAGTATTTGCGACAAGTCACATCACCTTTAATGTTGCTTCGTAGCAACTTTTTTTTTATTTAGAGCGTACTCGAAGATGCTACAGTTCTTTCCGCGTAAAACACGTTCGCATTTTCGCGACATTATCGTTGATAGTCGAATAGATGGATCAGCCTCTGTCATTGAATTTTCGGACACAGTGTATATTTCAGTCTAGCCGAGCATCTGGTAGTGACGATAACCAAATTACAAAATATCAGCGTCGCAACCACGCACCGAAGCTGCCTGGACTCGAGACTGTCTTTACTTCGCCTTTTGTGACTGGTGTCACTCGGGCCCATTGTCAATCCTCGACCTCTCCGCCCGAACACGAGAGGTTTCTGCGAGTAAAGAAAGGCAAAACTTCTTGTTCCTCCTCCTCCTCCAATTGCGTTTGTAGCGACGAGCGATTCATTTAAAGACAGTTTCAATTGATACGAATTGCGCTCGTACATCGCCGCCATCATCATCATCATCATCTTTATCATCATCCTCATCAGCGCCATCATCATCATCATCCTCCCCATTCGTTCCCTCATCATCCACTGGTCCTCCGCCATCGTTGGCAGCGCCACTGGCGACGCATGCGCGTTGTGTCTTTCAACTTCCCCTTATATAAAAGCGCGAAAGCTCGCGTTTAGCTCAGTGAAAACGTTGGCGAAGCCGTAGGTTGACAACAACGATATCCACATCCAGCCATCGCCGCATTTTGACATCGGACTATCGGTGGATATTCGCTCGTCCATCGAGCCATCTTCGGACACTGTCTTCGAAGCTGTCGCAGCATCGTCTTCGACGTTGACCCAATGACGGTGGAGTCACCGAGTGCTGACATTTCCGATCGAGAGTCGCCAGATTAGCCGAGAAAAGAAAGAGAAGAAAAGAAAAAAAAGCAAAAACCGAAAGAAGCAACAGTGAGTGTCGACGATCGTCAGATGAGCCATTCGATGCCGAGGAGATGAACCGGAAGACGCAACGGTTCACCGTGCTGAGGGCATGCTCGCTCCTCATCTTCATCTTCACCTTCGCTTGCATCCTACTCGACCAGAAAGGTAAGACACAGAGATCACCCTCATTCCTCCTATTGCCGACACACAAATGTCAATGGCAAATTGATTGTCAGTCAACACGTGAGAGCTGATGTCCGATATACCCAGATTGATGACTTTCCGTCGCTAGTGCATGCGGAGCAACTGTCAGCAGCTCGCTAACGATAGGTGAGCCTGACTTATCGTTCAGGTAAAATTATTATACTTGATAAATGCAGCTAGTTAATGGCCTTTTTTTAAACAAAATGATTCTTGACTGACTGTCATCGTTCCGGTAAAATTATTATACTTGACAACAAAATGTCAAAACAAAATGTCAGGTCGCGATGTCAGTGAGATGTCAGTTGCCTATTGAACCTTGTCTCGCTAGCACGGAGCCAGTTGTCATAAAGCGGCGGCATTAGGGGAAAAAATTCCAATGGCTGATAAAATCCCGTTAGAATTATAGTATTTAAAAAATATCTTTTGACCTTTTACAGTGGACTCCGCGTAATGGGATCGCGGATAATGTGTGCAAATACGCAGTAAAATTATCGCTCATTGTTATCATTTTATCTCATGGAGGATTCGTAAAACACGAGAAATGACAAGTTTTGGAAGTAAATGTCTAAAATGATGTACAATCTGCTATGAATCTCGACAATTTCGCGGATTATTCTTCCATATTTTCGATATTCACAGACGAAAATATTCCAATAGCATGCACTCCCAAAGACTACATCTGACACTCGCGATGCTGTCTGTGAGTCGAACAGACTGATGAAAATAATATTGATGTTGAAGAATATGGAGCGTGCATCTTAGTTTGAGAAACTACCAAAAAGTGCTTAGACTTAATCACTAATGAGTTTGACTATGTGTGCGGCATAAATCAATTGATTTTCAAGAACAATACATGTATGAATATGAGAATTTCAATTACCAACTTATACAGAAAAATTGTAAGCAAACCCTTTACGTGTATGTGATTTTTTAGCTGTAAATAGCTTTGTAAATTTAAACAGTTTACACAATTGAAATACTGGACAAATGGTTAACTGCCACGCATCACAGTTCCTGTAAAGAATGTTGCTTAGCGTGTTCGAGAACAAGTTTCTGCAGAGTAAATCTCATTTCATAATTAAAAGACCATCGTGTTTGCAACTAGACTCGGGCTACTGTAATTCTATCAATCAGTTCAGAAATCTGACTATTTGTAATACTCGAGCCATTTTCAGTGCTTCGCAATGGCTCTTAATTACATCGAAATGAACTTTCCACTTTGCTCCAGTAATTAAGAGGTTGCTCGGCAAAGCTTCATTTTGTTTAGGCGAAGTTTATGCGAAGTCGTCTTAATGAGCACAGTCTATAAAAAAGATGAGAGTCGCCCCAATCTTACAATCAGATAAACGAAGTTATCCCTAATTGAAAATTGCCATGCTATGGAAAACCCAGAGGCGATGAAATAATGTAACAATGAAACTCATTATTTAAGGATCCAAAAAATCTCGAATTTTTATAATGGTGTTTTTCAGCGGGGAAACATACAGTAATGGTCAACGCAATTACTCCGAGCTATAATTTTCCTCCATGTAGAGCTTTGGTTTTAGTTTTTTTTTGTAAGCAAAGGTCCTTTTAAATTTAATATTTTTGTGGCGAAGTATAGTTTCACAACACCAAAAAAATGCTGCGAAACTATGAAAATGCGTGTATGAAAAAACTATTTTTGAAAATAAATACCAATGGTAAACATTTCGATTAGGACACACCATAATTTGGACACGTAGTAGGTCGCTTTGGACGTGGAAAATAATCATAAATATAGATTTATGAATAAAGTAATTATACCCAGATAAAAAAAAATTCAAATACGCATTCAGAAATTCATACGTTCAAACGAAAAGTATCGCATTTTAATGCGAGCTCTGGCAATCTTAAATATTAAGACAGTGTGCTCATAATGATCTTTTATGAAATCCATACGAAAAACCTTACAGATAATGAGTTCTCATTAAATCGCATTTTTTGCTATTTAGTCCTCATAAGTCTTATTAAAACGAGTACACACAGTTCTCATTAAAATTTATCTTGAAACAAGTTCAGATTTCGTATTGTCATTGCGTATATACTGTAAGACAACCGGATGCGCATTTAGCATCACGTTTTCACTTTAAAAAACAAAACGAAGTTTCAAACAAAATAATCTCTGGAATCAGTTTTTCTAAATTTGTAATTTCGTGAATATGTGGAATTTACTGGACAATCACAGCTTACGTGAAATTACGAGCGTATATCTCTGATGAAAAACTCGTTACAAGAACTTAATTCACTGAAATACATGTAAATCGACGTATTTTTCTGGAGTGTATATCTGTTTATACGATACCAGTAAGTTCCTGACGAATTAATTGAAAAATAAAGTGACTTTTAAAGTTAGAAAACACAGAAATATCCCATTTATCATTTTGGATATTATATGAAGTTTGTAAATATTATATCGGTTGAATTTTTGATAGCTCGAAGATGTTCTTGACCTATAGGGACAGCACTTTGAAAATAAGTTTCAATTTTAATTCGTTATATGCACCGCTTATGTTATCAGTGTTCACGACCACCATTTAATCTAAACTTAAAGCAATGTTTCACAAACTTGTTTTCGAATGTGGAAACCTATTTACTGTTTCAGTAAGTAATTTAAGTAGGAAAAAAAAACTTCCGCAAAATCAAAACGAAACTAACTACGAAGCGTAACTGAAACAAGTCCAACATCATAAGAAGCGTGGCAAACTACTTGTACACTATAGTAATATTATGATGATGAAAATGTATACCCTTCTTCATTCAAATGAAGGATGGAGTAATTATCATACAAACAAATTAATCTCAATTCAATCGCACTAAGAAGCGATCAAAGTACATGCATAGGACAAAAATGGAGTAATATATAACTCTGAAATATCCCTTTAATTTTCGTCGGCAAATTTCACATCAACGAAAGCCAACAAATGGAAAATAAGATATGCTTATGTTTTTCATTAGGATGAACGCAATAATCTATTTACATATGGTCGATGCCGTATTTTCAATTCATGAATAAAAATCTAATTTAGTTCATTCGAATTTGGAATTGAAGCCTAATTCGTCGAGATCAATAAAAATCACGTTATCTAAAATTACAGCAGCCGACCTGGCTTTCTTCTTCACTTTTCAAAACAAAAATTTATAACCAATTAAAACGTAATAAGAGTAAATCGTTTAAACAAAGAGAGGCGTGAATTTAATATCCGCCTTAATAAGTTTAATTAAAACTATTAATTGGACGCGTTATCTCTCACGTACGGTGAATTTTTCTACAATTACGTAATGCTAATATGGCGGAAGCAATCTTGTATGAAATGGTTGCCATCAACCCATTGTCAGAGAAGGCTATTTGCGATGATGAGAGAGAGAGAGAGAGACAATTATCATATCCCATCTCGATTTATGTTCATTATCTTGGCAAATGGAAGGCAGGGGAGGGGTAAATCCACAAACACTTGGTAAACGCACTCCTTGTCAACGAAATAACCCACCAGGTGGAATATAGGTGCGCGAAATTCGCCGAAGGTATACTGTAAACACTTCTTTTTTTCAACTCATAGAAACCGTTTGGAATTCGGGGAAATTTCAGCGACAGAAGAGACTAAATCTTAAAAACATACTGGACACGGAGAAAGATAAAACATACATAGGGAGAAAAAAATATGTGTATTTGGCATATGCGGGCTTAATTAAAATGTATCACCTTAGCATGTCTTTTTACACGCGAAATACCTAGGGAGTGTATTACCTGGGAGAAAGGGTAATAATCAAATGCAAGTTCATCATTTTTTAAATAAGCAGTTTGAAAAAAAATCAACGATTTGTCATGTAGTTTTGTACATATTTCGTCTATGGAAGGTTATTCATTTAAACCGCTCGTGTTCATCATTTTTCGTCAAAGTTAGATAAAATTTCGCTTAATTCGATTTTTGTTTCGTTACTTAGTTGGGCTGAGGTAATACTCGAACGTTACCTTATGATAAATCAGGAAAGTAAATCAGGGAGCGTCACAATCTGGAGAAAAATTCATTCGTTACTTTTACACTATAAGAGTAGTTAAATGCAAGCTACGCGTTAAGGTGGAGTCAAAGCGACCCACTTTGCCACCTTTACTCCAGAGATGGCGCTAAATGTTGCGGCCGCAGTGCGCG
>JAQGAF010003900.1:0-15899 GCA_034687865.1 Kryphioiulus occultus
TCATTTAAAAACTTATGCAAATACTCATTTAAAAACTTATGCAAATACTCATTTAAAAACTTATGCAAATACTCATTTAAAAACTTATGCAAATACTCATTTAAAAACTTATGCAAATACTCATTTAAAAACTTATGCAAATACTCATTTAAAAACTTATGCAAATACTCATTAAAAATATATGCAAATATTCATTTCAAAATATATGCAAATATTCATTTAAAAACAGATGTAAATTTTCATTCAAAACAGTTGTCAACTTTACATCACTCCGTAAACCTTACTGGTCAAACTTTTTTCATAATTTGAAGAGAGACAAATTTCCTGACTTTAGTTTCTAAACAAATTTTCCTGACCAACCTGACCCTTGAAAATGCAACAACCCGACACATTCCAATATAAGGAACGTTACATTTATTGCTTACATGAGTTTGTTTAGGAGGTAGAGCAAACAGACTTTCAAAATAAATCACTTTTCCATATATTTCCAATTCCCTGACAATTCCAAGCCTTCCAGGATAGGGACCAGCTGTTTATGGACGTCAATTTCAAAAACATTACACCATGTTTACATTTCATAGCCTGCATATACACGTTAAATTAAAAACTGGAAAATTGCCAGAAAACACAGTAATACTTCTAGCAACAGGAAACGCAGTTTGCATACGCTAGCAGTTAGATTTTCAATTTGTACGAAAACTTTGCCTCACTTGGTAGGCATCCCATGCATCGTTAAATTTCTCTTAAACTAGATTTGTGCAACTGGAGTGAGTGCATGTCAGATGTTAATCGTAAGGTTATAACGAACAATTTGAACAAGTAGGCTGGCTATCTCATCCTCGTAAGAACAACCATCCCAGATCGTGTTCATTGTTTTTCTCCATTTTTTTTCCAACATGTTTTGGGGAAAATATTTCTCGTGTAGGGACAATGCGCATTGTGCTTGTATATGCAAAGTTGGGCTGTCAGTTAATCTACGTTTAGCGTTGTATTTCACTCGATACTCGAGCCTGGTATGTTAGTTTCTAGTTCCCAAATCACGATGAGTGCATTTATGTTACCCTCCTAGCTCCTGATGCAATCTGCATACCTGTTGCCCTTCTGACTTGTTCGAAAACTTAATGAATAATGAGCTTAACTCCGTGCATAATAATTGCCAAACTAAATAAATAAAAGAAAAAAAGGTTCATGGGGTGGAACAGCGTGGGATCCATGTTAAATCTCATAAACTTCCATAACCTGATATTCGCTAATTTTTGCACCGGTTTTTATTGGTCTCAACCTCCAAATCTCGATCCCCAAACTAATAACCTCTCTAAACTAATATTCTGCACCGGTCTCAACTATATTAGTTTAGACAGGTTCTATCGCATTACTATGACAGGATATGACAGCGGGTTTAGGGTCACTTGACCTTCTGCAACAAATTCCATGTAGTGAAATTTAGGAATTTCAAGACCTTTTTAAAGGTAAAATTTGTAGAATGCAGCGTTAGCTTCTTCATTCATCTTAATGTCATAACACAAGAACAAAAATTAGTTGTGATAAATACTTTTTAACAGGATAACTGCTACATTCAATTACTCTAATCGGTTTTCAATTTAATAAACACGTTTTTCCTTCTTTATTTCATTCTCCAAGATATCAGTTAGGACTGTTACAACAGTTACAACACTATCTCTAATAATTTTCAATATATTTGCAAATAAACTGTTGGTCAAAATTATCGCATCACCTCAAAATGGACATACTTGACATTACATTGAAATTAGTGTCATTGAATACTCAACTTTTTATTGTAATTTAATTAAACGAACAATACGAGGTATTCCTAGTGTGAAATCATGGTGATGTGATGGCATAAATTAATAAAATTGACAAGCAATACAAAAATAACTTTTAATGTGAAGGAAAAATAATAAATGAAAAATAGAATCCACACTTAACATTAGCTCTTGCATCGTCGATCTATACTGGGCATGGAATAAACCAGGTTGTATTCATGATTTTATGTGCAATATTAAAGGTTATGCGATAATTTTGCACAGCAGCTTAGTTGAAGACTTTTCCCACACCCAGTATATACCATACCAGTGTCTTATATTAAAAGTTATGCGAACATTTTGCTCAGCAGCTGAATTGAAAACTTTTCCCTCCCCCTGTACATACCGTACCAGTGTCTTATAAAGCAGTTACATTGGAGTGTAACTAAGTAATGACCTGCTACTGTTATAGACGACAGAGTTCGTGATTAACGGTTAGGATTTTGTGCAAAATCACGGTGAGTTTCATACAGTTTCTATAAGTAAGAAGGGCGAGGCTGTAATTTATGGATTCAGTTTAAAGGGAAACTGCATTTAATAAATGGTAAGGAGTTGTCTACATTTTATCCAACAGCGCCGAAGCCTTTTGTAGTCTGCCTAAATTAATCTTTCGGTTTCATATTTCATAAAAGCGGACAACAGCCTTGAAAGATTTATATCTTAACTTTCATAAAGTAAGGAAGATAATTCAGCTACAAATTCGAAGAAAAACTGACGAGGAGAAGATTATACACAGTATGTAACAAGGTCGTTTCCAACTGCAACCCAATCTTGAGGAAATTCGATGCATGAAACCATTTCAACTTTATAGTGAAGCTGATCTGCTTTTTGATGGTTAGATTTGCATGAATGTAGATCAACGATAGTGCATACAAGGTGTCTCAGAAGTCCCGATCACAAGTGAGTTGGGCAGCAGTTTTGCTTGATTTCTTGAGTTCTACCAACCTTTTAATTTGCTACCATCACTTCTGAACCACCATGTACTGGTAAATTTCTACAGGGTGTACATTGTATACAGGGTGTCTCAGAAGCCATGAAAAAAAAATGAGAAGGGCAGTAGTTTTGTTTGGTTTCATCAGTTCCACCAGCCTTTTAATTTTCGACCAACACTTAATACACCCTGTACTGATAAATTAGGTTGAATTGTTGAAAAGCAGAGTTTCTTTCTATTAATTAACGCTCATATCTCAGTACATTATGCATATTTTGGCCATTATATACAATATACTGCATAGGATTTGCATCAAATTGCATGAGATTTGCATACATGTAGATTAACGACAGTATACAGGGTGTCTCAGAAGTCATCAACAAAAATGAAAAAGGCAGTATTTTTGTTTGAGTTCATGAGTTCCACCACCATCTTCATTTGCGCACCATGACTTGCATTTGCTCATTATGCAATTATACAGTACACTGTACATATTTAAACATTTTACCATAGAGCTTTTTATAATAATTTAAATATGTTTAAAATAGCTAAAAAAATTAATTTTTAATTTAAAAAAAAACTTGTACTTTACATGCTATATCCATGCAGGATTTGTATTGGATATTTATCATAAAGAAGACAATCAAAGAATAATGCAAATTGTACAAAACCGTACATGAAATCCCCACTTAAAACCGAACTGCACCTTTTCCAATAACAAGCAGTTTTTCTCGAAAAATTCAGGTTAAGTGCTTTCTTCAGTTATTTATAGGACATATATGTGGGCTCCCAATGGGCCCTTCAGGTATAGGTCCACAGACGGACGTCCTCCAATCCCAATTGTCCCAATGACCTCTATAAGGGTCATAAGTTGGCCAAGCTGTACACCTGAATGAGTTTGTGTGATTTGGGGAAGGAAAGTTATCTGGGCATTAGGCCTCGCAGATGTGAGGTAAGAAAGTTGAATGATATCAATAACTTTAAATACATTTTAACCATCTTCATCATCAATATGATGGGTGGTAATATATTTCTAAATTGATTTGTTAATTATCAAGAATTATCAGTAGCAATATTTATTGATGTTACTGCTTACAAATTTATGGTGATATTTGATTTATATCTTTGTCTTGACTTAGTGGCAGATTATTTGACAAGAAAACACTAAGCAGTATCTGCCCTGAATGGTTATTTATAATGATAAGGAAAACTCATGAACTTATGATTAATTTCTCATGACCAAATTTCTCATTTCTCGAAAAACTCATGACGCATGAAATACAATTTCCTCACAAATGTTCTCCTTTGCCAGCATTACATACACTTGTACGATTTGCAGTATTGATTTCAACTGCAAGAAACAATAAATTTTATACCAACATGATTATGATAATACGCTTCACATTCAGCTGCGATTTTCAGATTTTGAAGCAACTATTTCATACGCAGTAGAACCTCCAAAGTTGACCACCTCACTATGTTGACCACACTAACTGATCGGACGGTCATTACATTAACTTAATGAAATGTGACCTCTACATGTTGACCACCTGAACCTCTGTATGTTGTAGGTTGACCACTTGCAATGGACTATGACACACAATAGTAATTTACTCTCAGAATGTTGACCAGCATGGTCTCAACATGTAAAGTCATGGATGATTAAATTTATTGACTGCTCTCAAAACTTATACTGTAGTCCCCTGAACAGTAACTGTCGCTACAGAAGTACAAGAGTTCATTTTGAACCCCTTCAGTACCCTTACTGTACTGTACGTATAATTGCTAGATAAATTTGCAGCACATTAGCAATACTGGTACTGTATTATGAATATTTTAATAAGATTGTTCATGAATGATGAATGATTACTGTAAAATGTAAGTCCACGCAGTATACATGCAGTTCCCGGAATGAAAATCCTGTGTGAGCACAAGCCTTCTTTCATGTGTTGACCAGTTTGCGACAAGTCCTTTCGGTGGTCAACTTACAGAGGTTCTACTGTAAAGTATTATGGTAGGATTCAGCAGTTCACAATTCCACACCGGCACAGGCACCCTGTATATTGGCTGTTACCTCTTAACTCACGAAGGTCAAATCTATGCATGCAGTATTTGGGACTTTAGATAAAGGCCTTATTCAAAATTGACAATAATTAGGCAAAAAGCTTACTCATTTCGACGTAAAAACATGAAAGGGAGTTGCGCTCAATGCTCGCTCATACATCCCAAACAATGAAAACGTTACCTTGAAATATACTTTATTAAATGAAATTTCCTACGTGTACATGCCAGTCGTGGTCATCCGATAAAATTCATTTTTTGAATTCGCATACACTCACTCCCTATTAGCCAGCAAAATCGTTTCCTGCAATTCGGTATCATTTTTATAAATTGCTTTTTTTTTTGGCATTTTATCAGGAAAGTCGATTGAAGTGGCAGTAGTGGAATGGGGGCAACCCATAATGTCTGTCCAGGAAAATAACTTAATTCATCAATAGCTCTCATTCGAAGATTAAATTTGCACTGTTATCATTCATAAAGAAATATTATTAGTATCATAGGGTGTCTACTGGATGTGCTATTACAAATTCCACGAATTTTCAATGACTTTCCCATGACTACTACAAAAATTTAACATTTATTAGAATATGGGGTCGTACAAGTTTTATGTCATCACCAAATAGTGATTTTCAGAAACCACCGCCCTACGTTAGCACCCACGCTTCCAGCGATGACATGATCATTGACTAAAAAATCGACTTCAAAGAAATTTCAAACAACGTCCCAAATTGGTGAATTTTTTTACCAAACTGAATAACGAACGATGTATTTTAACATAAATTTCAACGTAAATAAGTTGTTGACATCATTCGTGAACGTCCCTACTAAAATGTACTAAAAGGCCAAAAATTCCGTGACTATGTAAATTTCATTAATTTCCAACGAATCTCATGACCTTAATTTCATTGCATGTCTTTTCCATGACTCCCATGACCAGCAGACACCCTGTACTATTTTAGTATCGATTATTATTATTATTATTATTAAAATCAGTTTCTGCAAATTTGTTGGTTGGTCATAAGCTTTAAATGTGTCACACAACGATTAATTCCATTTATAATCAGATAACGCTTTTCAAAATTCAAAAAAAAAAAAATTTAACGAAAAATCACCCTGTACACATACAAGATTTCGAGAAGACCTCGCCATTACCATATACGAAAATTTTCAATTCATAAATACGTTTGGTATACAGAAGTCTATAAATGTTGGGTGGTTGACATTTAAATATCGTTCGTTGGCGGATATGCGGCTAAAAATAGTCCAGAAAAATCGTCCATTATCATTATAATGCAGCGCATATAAGATTCAAATGAAGCAAACCACAGACTGTCTCAACAATGCAGAATGCTAATCCCACTATATTCGTATAAAATAATAAATTTTAAATGCTTTGTCCAGTTTCCTGGTTTCTCGAATAACAATTGAAGAAAACGATGGACGCTAAGGGTCTGGTCAAAGAAGTGTGAACTTGTAAAACAACGCAAACAACAACATTCATTTAATTTCAAACACGTTTGAAGCTGAATTACGATTTATGACCAGTTTCAAGATGGAGGAGACGACGGTCAAGACCTCAAAGGATTAAATCGTCCTAAGACGTGCTTCTTAAGAAAGGGATTTTGAGCTCTACTCTTGTCGGTATTTTTATGATATTGGATAGACACAATCGTATGATACACCTGCTATGATAGGTATGCAGTCAGTCACATGACATCGAAATATGGTCACGATCTCAACGGTCAATGACAGATTTAAGAAACGGTCAAATTTGTTGTGAGAAAACGGCAAAATCGTGTCCAATTCAAAAGCTTATCTAATGTTTGAAAGCAGTTTCATCCATGTACGTGTACATTAACTGTACATTAACTGTATAAATCATCTCCATCTTAGTGTCCTCACCTGCCCAAATTATTAAGTGGGGACGTTCAAGTATTACGTCATCATGGTAGTGGTAACGATGGGATAACTAAAAGCACATTTTCAAAAAATAAAATAAACGTCGTAAGAGAAATGTTGCGCAAAACTGGTTCTTAACAAATGATGGATTTTAATCCCACATTTACATCCAAGATAAATTATGTAACAATTAAAATATGGTACAAAAATGCGTTGCCAAAAATAATCGGTTTTAGGTATGCATGTATACGGAATACAGTACATCTTTTGAAAAAATAAATAATCGCATTTTTATGGTAAAATCGTCAAATAGCTTATATTTTTCTCTACAAAGTTCTTATACGGTTCTTGCATTTTTTTCCTTTATCCTATATGTATATTTCCTATATATTCTATATTACTTCCCAGAACACGATGTAAAGATAAACATTGCAATGAAAAGGGCCATGCCCCCACACCCCCTGAATACGTCCTTAATATCCGCCACCAGGTGTCGTAATGGTTGCGGGGGGGTGCAATAGGAATCACTATCGTACTCTACATGAATTGACCTCTAAATGGGGTCAAAATTGAAAGCGTTCACTTACACTGGCGATAAAACCAAAGTGGACGATGAACCTCAGTGCTCAAACCTCGTGTTTAAAACCTGTCTTCAAAATCCATATCGTAAGTTTTACAGTTCAATGTCTTCATTCCACACCCCTCCTCGTCCATCTTCCTTTTAACCCTTTTGCATCTTTTTCTTAAAAATCAAGATAACTATTCAACCTGTCACAATTATGGTTCAGCATTTTAGCTCGAATCCCATTCCGTTGACCCCTTCCCTCGCATATTAATGGCCGCCATCTTGAATTGTTATCTGAGAAAGATGCGTGGGTAGTGATTCCCAATACATCATCTATTTTTTTCACAAGCTTCAGCGTATCGTAGTCACAGGTACACTAAAAACCTGGTAAACATTAATTAATATTGTTTTATATTTCTTTAATATTTTGCCATTATGAATTTAGAGCAACATTTCCCAAAATTGTTTATCAGATACCCAAAGCCGCTTATCAGCAAGATTATCATCAGTAAAAAGGATTGAATATAATAAACTTGGCATCCATTAAATGTTTACGTCCCTTAAGATGATCAGAATATTGGAAACTCCCTTAAGATGATATAACGTAATATTTGAACGCTCCTAAAGGTGATGAGAGTGTTTGAACACCCCTTAAGTCAATACCCTTAACTCACTACCCTACAATTAGTAAGAGCAGACCGTGTAAGATGAAATAATACAGTATTTGAACGGTCCTTATGATGACAATATTTGAACGGTCCTTATGATGACAATATTTGAACGGTCCTTAAGATGACGACATAATATTTGGGTTCCTTAAGTCACTACGTTTAACTCAGTATCCTTCAATCAGTAACTGAATACCGTGTAGGAGGATGTAATATTACAACGTCCCTTAAGATGATGACGTAATATTTGAACATCCCTTAAGAGGCCGTAATATTGCAACGTCCGTTAAAACGGTGACGTAATATTGCAACGTTCCTTAAGACGATGACGTAATATATCAACGTCCCTAAAGATGTTGACAATATTTGAACACCCCTTAAGTCAATACCCTTAACTCAGAAAGATGACAATATTTGAACGTCTTATAAGATGACGACATAATATTTGAACGTCCCTTAAGATAACGACATAATATTCGAAAATCCCATAAGAAAATGACTATTTGAACGTTCCTTAAGATCATGACATTAGTTGAACGCCCCTTAGGATAATGATATAAATATTTGAACGCACCTTAAGATAATGACACAATAGTTGAACGTCACTTAAGATGATGACATTAGTTGAATGTCCCTTATGATTATGACGTAATATTACAACGTCCCTTAAGATGATGACAATATTTGAACGCCCCTAAAGTCAGTACCCAACAACCAGCATAGTGCATAGTGGTTAAGATGAAATAATAGTTGAACGTTCTTTAAGATGATGACATAATACATGAACGCCCCTTTTTCCAAAGATGCTTTGATGCAAAAACTATTTTCTGATCCAGAAATACTTTTTTTTGGGGCATGTACTCGCTTATCTTCATTAATTTGCGTATCTCTAGTATACGAAATATCTGAAAAAGGCTTTTTTTTTCGAATGTCCTGCATGATCCGTAGGCATTTGGCCACGTAGCAGTTTTGCGGTTGGTCAGCAGCTCTCGGTAACACCTTAGGACAGGTCAAGCACTCGTTTCAGATTTTGGTCACAGAAGGGTTAATGCCCGGATGTAGATATCGGATTGATTTCTGCATATCGACATTTCGGACGAGATTTGCTCGTTTCGCTGACCGATGGTCAAGTTTCCTGAACGCGAACTAACCACTAGAAAATATGCGAGAAAGCGAAAGGAGTTCAATGCATTCAGAGAGTGTGGTCACCGCTTTTCGAGTGGACCCCACGGGGCCAATTCGAATTGGTCAGCAGCCCCCCCTGAGTCCGATTTTCGGTCCTTTTAATGTCAAATTTATTGTTTTCCATAAAACGTTCTTGGGCCAGTTTTCGAACCCCTCTCGAATCGGACCAGGGCCAGTGGCGTTTTTCGAGGCTGGTTTCCTGCAACCACCAGTTTTCGCTTTTATTTTACGAGGTTTTTTATGAACGAAATTTTTCTGTTTTCTCTCTTGGTCCCAATTTGTGTTATGTAGGTTCGTGGATGGTCAGGCCCATGCGCAGTGAGATTGAGGACATAGACTTCATTTATTCCTCAAAGGCCAAGAGCCTCTGGGGCTGGATCAGTTTATGCACCGTTCGGACACGAAATCGAGATGGGGTGCTTGACCAGTGGTCAGTGTTCACCAAACCACCTTCAAAGGTTCGTTCGAAATTTTGGAAAGGGAAAGTGTAATTTATCTAGCGGTAACAGAGCAACGAGGTGCAGCTTTGAACTCTCTTATGACTGGTGATATTCAATTACATGTACATTTCTGGGAATTTTCGAGGTTTTGCAGACAGTTTGGATCAGATATCATTTCTTCAAAAATCAGAAGAAATGATGGATTTTTAGTTATTTAACATTAATACATGTATGATATTAATAACGAAAATATTAATGACGATGCGGTCACTACTGGTTAAACCACTAGATATTGAAAACCTCATATTTCGTGTATTTTTTTTTGAAGTTTTAAAATTACTAATAATGATGGAAACACGATAGGGAAATATCTTTTATAAAACCTTTGATTCACATAAAAGTGTGATGAGTAGTTAACTACCGTAATTATGAAAATACGATTTTCAGCGATTTTACATTTATACGATTTTTTGGGAATTAACATTAATACTATTTTTAATGACTAATTAACATTAATACTATAAATGTATGATATTAATAACGGAAATATTAATGACCAGGCAATCGCTACTGGTTAAAACGACTAGATCTCGAAAACCACATTTTTTGTATTTTTTAGTTTTCCGAAATTACTAATAATTATGGAAACACGATAGGGAAATCTTTTTGATGAAAAATTTGATTCATATAAAAATTATATAAATAGCTAACTAACGAAATTATCATTTATGAATGCCATAGGCGAAATTTGAAAAAAAAACAGAAATTATGGATTTTAGGTAATTTTTCATAAATGTATGAGGAAATATGAATGACGATGAATAACAGGCTGTATGCGAAATATTTAAAAAGTAAATCACAGATTCTACATTTTTATTGCTTTAATGAGAAGCCGCACCAATCAAAATCTTTGTGCAACAACAAATTTTCAGACATGAATTTCCATGACTTTTCCATACCAAATCAATTTACCCGACATTTTCTGCCCAAATCAATTTACCCGACATTTTCTGCCCAAATCAACTTGCCTGACTTTTCCAAACCAAATCAATTTCCCTGACTTTTCCAAACCAAATCAACTTTCCTGATATACAAATTTGGTTAGGACGTCCGAGGGGTCATCCCACTTTGGTCTTGTCTCCTCTTTCCCACAATGTAGAACTAATCGTATCTTTCTTAAAAGTCAATATGTCCTAAGTGGTAATTATCTTCAACTGACCCCACTTGACCTGGTAACGAGGTGGGTCCCATCCCTAAACATCACATGACCATCAATCGATATGCTCTTCCATAAATTATCCCCATTGACGAAAATTTCCATTGGTATTATCCCCTCACGTAATCCAGTTTCCCCCAATTGACTATCACAAAAAGTGCTGCCTTGGGGGCGTGGGGTTTATTTGATAGTGCCAAATAAACAAGTAACGAGTAATTAAGGAGCGTGTCGCCCATTAAGTGTGCACTTAAACCCCCATTAGGAAAAACCCACAGATCTGCTGACACATTGGAGCACCGTATCAGTTATGTAAAGTGAACACTAAGCTGCTTGCATCTTCAATTCAGATCTAATACAGCGCCATCTAAATGGAAGAAAGGTGAACTGTTCGGTAACGACTTCCATCAAAAACAGACTTTTGACCCCTTACCTTTGACCCTCATGACCGAATTGGCAATCCAGTTTACCCTGGTGGAAAGATTAGTATGGATCAGTACATGTATAAAATTCATAATGATATCAGTACATATTTACTGATATGCATGTATGGTGATATTAGTATACATCTTACTGATATCAGTACTAGTTATACTGGCGAGAATTAGTGTGACCAGTACATTTGCAGCAGTAACTGTCTCTATAAAGGTACACAAGTCCATTTGGAACCCATTTCAGTACCCCTACTGTACTGTACGTGTAATTGCTGGATAAATTTGCAGCACATTAGCAATACTGGTACGGTTTTGTTATCATTTTAATAAGATTATTCATGCACATGCAGTACACGGAATTAAAATTCTGTCTCAGTACAAGCCTCGTTCCATATGTTGACCACCTCCTTATGGTGACCAGTTTGCGACAGTCCCTTGGGTGGTCAACTTACAGAGGTTCTACTGTACAACTCGGTTTACCATGAAGCTAGAAACGGTGAAGTCCTGCTGCCTCAACCAATTTAATCGGCTTTTAAAACGACCTTAATTGGCATTCGAGTTAAGGTTCCCTTAAAATTACTGCTACAATGTACCAACAATGGCAAACAGCACATCATCGCCTCCATTTGTTTTTAATGGGAACTGTACGGTAAAAACGGACCGTTATTGGAGGTGAAAAGTTATTTATTGTTCTGAGGGCATGGTTGGGGTTAAGCAGCTCAAGAGGGAAATTTTTATTTCGGTCACGAATGCCATAGAGCAGACCTACTTCGGACAAATTTCGGTGTAATGGACTGCCATAAAATACAAACGGATTATGACAATTATGGCTCAGCAGAGCCAAATGCTTTTTTAATGGCTGCTGCAAAAAAAACATAACAAAAAGATGCATTTTTCTAAGTAACCCTTTTACAGAATAAATAAAACTGGACATCAGCAGCACTCGAAAGTTATTTGTTTTTTTTGCATACCTAAACGAACCAGGATCTCATAAAAGGTGGAGGACCATGGGGGTTATTGTAATTAATTGCTCCATTAACTTATCCCGCAATGTTTCTTGCCTAATCAGTTTCGGTTTTTTGTTTTCATAGTTTAGACCTGAGAGTAAACCAGGGGGCGTTGAACCGTCCCACGTCAGGATGATACGTTTTTTTTTGGTTTTTGCTCATCAAAGGGTTAATCAAACGCGCAATTATTAATTAGACGTTTCAATTTATATTATTGATAAAACGCCGCGAATTAACGCGAAGAATTTCGTTCATTATTTAAATGTAGGCCAAAAAAAGCCAGATTAATCACGCTCTGTGCCAGCCTTCGAAGCTGGCCATTGTTATTCAAAACTCGGTTTCTGGCTAATAATAGTTAGTTAGGACTGACACTAATTACGAGGACCTGGGGTGAATGACACTTGCATCGAAAATGAGCAGACAAGAACATGGGATAATTTTTGCGTAACATTGGGACGAAAAAACTCATGTGTTGGGAATGGGAAAAACACACGTGGTTTAGAAACAAAACTAGTCGATAATTGTAGTGGAAAAATTGCGGTTCGAATGGACAATGAAATATTAAAGGTGATGAACAATAATTTTTCGGATATTGAAGCTGCGGTTTAGGAACGTTGAGAAATCGTTTTTCTTTTATAATAACATCTAATTAAAGTTTAAAAATTGGTTTCACCAGTATTTGAACACAGTGATGAATGACACCTGACCCCAAATGTGGTTGCCATCTAAATTAGTCCATTGGCTTCAAATCCATCACTCGTGAATGAGTTTTACAAAACATAAAAAATGCCCATCTACCCAAACGTTTTTCGCTCATTACGCAAAAATAAATAATGATAAATAATTACTATAAAATAAATATTAAAATGTGCCGGTACCGACTTGGGACTCATACCTGCAGTTGAACATGTCTAAAATAATATTTGGTACCGGTCACAATAGTACTATTTTAGACAGGTTCTACTGCACCAGAAAGTCCTGTTACTCAATTCAGGTAAAATATTCATTAATGCAATTCGTAAATATAATGAATATTTCAGCGATATATCATTAGCAAAAATATTTATAGCAATCACTTTTAGCAAAAATATTTATAGTAATCACTTTTGGCAAAAATATTTCAATTTAAATCTCGTGACGCAAAGAAAAACCACTTTTACCCAATTTTGGATACTTTGCCAAGGTTTGAGAGTTAATAATTTTTTTATAAATCTTATAAATTTTATAAACTTTTATAAAATTTTTTAAGTTTTATAAATTTTACAAAGGTTTGCTAAGAAAAATATTTGTTGAATATTCGATCAGAATAATAACTAACCTTATTAGCATGAATCAAAATAGCACGACGTTTCGCTCAAAAGTTCAAAAATGTGTTGGTCAATGAATATGTCATCATACATTGTACACTATCACGAAAAGTAATGACATACATGTACGTCTCCAAAGATGCTCGGCGGGTGGCAGTACCATAGACATGGGCATAACATGTAATGGTCAGTTTACATGAATTGTTTACAAAAAATAATACATTTGAAAAATTGCTTAATATCAAATCCAGATTTGTTTGATTTTTTCAAAATAAAACAAAAATATTTCCATATGGCGTCCAAATGCAGATTTGATAAGGTCAGTGACTAACGCTAAATATCGAGATGATGAGTTCATTTTCGAACGTCACGGCCATCTTGTTCTACCCTTGTCAAGCAGCGCCAACTGGCGAAAACGTTATTATCGACACGAGACAAAGCCATTTAATACGTGAAACCAATTTCTAATTGAGTGAGACTGGCGAACCAATAATATGTCAAGGAAAGAGTGCTGTCTAGCACACATTTAAGACGATGTATTAATTATAAAAACGATAAAAAAAATTCAAAAAGCCTGTGCTATAAGAGAAATCATGAGTGATAACGCACTGGAATACGTAAATAGGCGGCGAGGGATTTTTGCTAAAAAAGCAAAATAAAAAACAGTTACCAACCCATTAAATATGATGACGCCGTACCAATAGGCACGCAACATTTAATAAATGTGATTCGTTCGAGAAAAAAATATGTTTAGAGAAAAAAACAGATAAATCTGAGAAATTGTTTACTAAAAACAAAATGTAAAATACGTGTATTCGCGGTGAAACCCGGCCTTAACCTGCTCAGTTTTTTTACAATTCCAGTGAAATCTGTTGATTAAATTGACGGTACAGAAAATCACACATGTACATGGTCGAGCCAACCCTAAGGAAATTGAAAATGAAAAATGTCATGGGAAAGACGCATTTTAACACACATAAATTATTGTTGTTTTTTTTTCAGTTACCAGTTCATTAAATCAGTTCCTTGTTTTAAAGCAGGCAAAACCATCAATAACAAAATATTCCATGCACTGCTAGCCATGGATAACAGCTGTTTCTATTTTCACAAATCAACAATTTAAGTATTTGTTTTAACTTACCGGTTGCATGATCATAAAGTCTTTCCCACATTAGCAACATTGATTTAAATAAACATATGAAACATATTTTTGGACAAAAGTAGAAAAACTATTCAAATTTTTTATTTGAATTATTGAATGTGTACAATAATTAACCTTCCTGATTTTTCCCTGACCTTTCCAGGTTTCAAAACAAATTAATCAGACCACCCTGAACAATTCATGGAAATTAAAAAAATGTATTAAATGTGTTGACCCACGAACCATGTTTAATCTTCTTGGTTTTTCCCTGACCATTCCTGGTTTCAAAACAAATTCCTCTAACTTTTCCAGGATTCAAAACAAATTTCCCTGACATTTCCAGGTTTTAAAACAAATTTTCCTAACCACCCTGAACGGAAATGAAACAAAAAAAAATCACATATGCTAATATATGGTATGCCGTGTTTATTGTTTTATGCATAAACATTCGATAGAACCCATTTTCATGAAGAAACAGCAAATTAAGATTTTTTTCCCATTTATTTTCGTTTTTGATTTCTGTGTTGTAACAAATATATAATAGTTTTTATTTCACTGTTTTCAATACTTATTTGTTTTAACTAATAACTGGCTATGTGAAAAATGTATTATTGACTTGTTTAATAACCAATAACTGGTTATGCCACTTGTTTAATTTCCCTGACTTTATCAAATTAAATGCATATTTCCCGACTATTAAATTAAATGAATATCCCTGACTATCAAATTAAATGCATTTTCCCCTGACGTTTAAAATGTCATTCTTGATGACAAATGACACATTGACTTTTTTTGAGCCAGAACCCATTTTAGTTTCTGGTGATTACGGCGTCACCTGCTTGGTGCTACCCTAGGACTTCCACCTTTTTCCCAAAATTGGTTCCTTACAGTATTTTTAAAAATAATTTTTGTAATGATGGATATACTTTATGATCACCCTGTACGTCCATACTGCTTGTCATCTAAGCTTACTGGTTGACAAGGTGGCAGTTTGAATGTTAATTAACCTAAAACATATTCAGTTGACGTTTTCATTGTTTTTAAAAGTGCATGCATGACGCACTATTATTAGTGATGATAAGTTACATTTTATACCTGGTAATACCTTGTTCACGCCAAAAACCTATCGCGATACATCCACAACTGTGGGTTAGGATGTGAAAAAGAAAACGCGCGTTCGGAATTAGCTAAGTTCAGACTGCATTCATGGGGTGAGCGGTGCATG
>JAQGAF010003901.1:0-15895 GCA_034687865.1 Kryphioiulus occultus
TGAGATTTTTCTTCTATCTCCTATTTGTATATAATAAGAATTAAATGTGGATGACCTCACATTTTAATTTTTTTTTTAAATTGGCATTGGCTTTCTTTTGAAAACTAATATTGCTAAGAATTTTCAAAGTAACGCATTGAGAAAAAATCATTTCCATGAAAAAATCGCTTATTTTCTCCTAAACATTGATATTTACATCCATTCAGGTTGTTTTTTTTAAAAAAAAAGCATACTGAGATCCTCCATTTGTGGTCTAGTTTTGTAAAAAAAATGACCTATGTGGTTCTCAATATTATAGACGGCTTGCGGTCCATTGTTTGATAACCACTGTAAGTCTGATATAGCTCTTGGAATGACTACTTCTTCTGAAATATTAGGTGGAAAATGTGAAAAAATAACTTATTTGCATGTGAACAAATGAAAACCCAGATATTTGCGTGCAAAAAATGTGAAACATTGTATACCAACTGGCCACGTCCCTGTGTGTGTGTTTGAAAAGGAAATTACCCATAAATTGAAGGCGATTATTTTTTGATATAGTAAAATGTTTTATGGGCCCCTGACAGGAGCTTCACAGACCCCCTAGGGAGCCGTGGCCTCCATTTTGAGTAGCACTTGTTTGGTGTAAATAATGACATGGTCTTATCTCTCATTTGCACATTTTTGTACTTTGGTTACATCAAAGTGGACATTTGTCACTTGACAAAGTTTTCCAACAAGCAATGTCAGTGGAAGTGTAGAAAGGGACCCGTAACACAAGTGTTCCAAACTTACATTCCTTCATTAGCCTTTAAAAATAAATAGGATAGAAACCACGTGAAATGAAATCATTTCTATATGGAATTTCAAAAATGGAATCATGTGAAAAAATTGTGACGTGAAATGAAATTATTTCTATATGGAATTTCAAAAATGGATTCATGTGAAAAAATTTTGACGTGAAATGAAATTATTTCTATATGGAATTTCAAAAATGGAGTCATGTGAAAAAATTTTGACGTTTGAATAAGCTCGTTTCATGCCAATTTCATTAAGCAGGGTGTCTGCCGGTAATGGAAAAGTCATGAAATGAAATTCAGGTCATGGAAGTCATGAAGTTTACATCAGGGTCATGGAAAAGTCATGACATTTGCATCAGGTTCATGGAATTTTTGCTACTGATTGATTAAAAAAAATAATAATTTAAGTTGAAATTCATCATTTGTTATGCAGTTTTGCAAAAAAAATTCGTCTACGGCGGTTTTTTTTTTTGGCCAATAATCATGTCATCACTTAAAGAATGTTTCTGAAAATCGCTATTTATTGATGGTATAAAACTTGAATGGTCCCATATTCTAGCAGGCATGGAGAATTCTTTGAAGTCATGAAATAGTCATGGAATTGCAAAACCAAACCCAGTAGGCACCCTGTTAAAGGAAGTTTGTCACTCAAGAAAGTTTTTAACAAGCAATGTTAGTGATTAGTAGAAAGGGACACGTAACACGAATGTTCCAAACTTACATTCCTCCATCAGTCTTTAAAAATAAATACAAATGGAAACTGTGAAGTGAAATTTGTTCTATATTAAATTTCAAAAATGCGGTCCTGTGAACAGATTTTGACTTTTGTGATTGTGAAGCATCTGTTCCCATTTTTAAAAAAAAAAAACTAGTTGGGAAAGAATTCAAATTCTAATATCAATATACACCGAACTAAGCCTAGTTTTAGAAACTGGGTAATGACTGTGTGTCCCTCTCGGTAATGGAAAACTAGATTACATATGCATATTTCTCATATGTAAGTGTCGCCCTCTGTGTATCCTGCGTGTTTTCTTTGGTGTGTCTTGCGTATTACATAAACGTGTATTGGTTTCTTTATTTCATGCTAATTTTTACCTTTTTGTTCCGCATACAGGCCCTCATGTTGAGTTCGTCAAATGCGACGTGCCTCCAGTGCCGCGGCGGGCTTTGTCCAGGTTTTCTTCGGTCACGAAAAGCAACAACAACGGGAACAGCGAAGTGACCGAAGAAAATAACGACTCTGGATACGCCGGATCTCCAAAAAGTAAGTTTACCAAAGTTTTCTTATGTTTGTAGGCCTTCGATCAAAGTTCTGGATGCTTCCCGTCAAGCCTTGATGACTGCCGTGCTAAAAATAGGGTTTTGAAGTTTGACTTAATCATGGAATTTGGGCTGCTGAGATGACTTGATCATCTAAATTCAGTAAACAGGGCCCTTAATTCATTTCATTTTCTCTTTGAACTTATTAATCGAACCTATTTTTCCCAACTTCTTGCCAATTATTTCTGCGCTCCAAATCCCGTATCACATACTGATTGCCTTTGTGTCCCAGACGCCCCACGCGTTCCAAAACTCGACAAAGCTCACTTCACTCCATATCCATCTGTTTACTCGGCATTGGTAATTACTTCCGGTTTATGCATTCATGTTGATCGCTGAACTTTTGTTTAGTTTTTGTGTGCCGAGTCCCTGCCAGAGGTTGCAAAAAGTGTTGTTGTCGTCTTGTAGAGGGAGTGGAATGTCTGTCGTACCCCCAAAGATCCAGGTACATGTCGAGGCATGGCATTGTGATGCTAAAGAGGAGAAAAAGCACTGGAAATCTGTGGGTGGTACGATAGATGCTTGCTGCTGGTGCGCCATTTTGATTCCCGAAGCATCAAAGCTCTTCCAAAAGACAGCAGTAAGGTTCGAGACATTCATTTCAAAATTGTTGTGTCCACCCTACTGCGAAGACATTTGTCGATTAAATTGCGTTGATGGATTACGGGATTAAATTTTGCCACTGCATAATTTGCTGACTGCAGGGTACTGAGTTGAATTGAATTGAATCGAATCGTCAAGTGACCGACTTCCATGTACCTGGATAGTGTTGTTCTCGGAAGAATTTTTCCCTGCCAGTGTTTTAAAGTACGGAAATACTTCAATGCTGAAAGTCCATAAATGAAAAGTAGCAAGGTAGAAATTATAGTATTCCAGCGCAATATACATTGCGAGTTCTATGCAAAGTGCTTTAATAAGGCAAGTTAAGAATGTCCACGTATGGACATTCACCAAGGGTACTCGGAACAATTGTGTACACCTGGCTGCTGAATTCACCAGGGCATCTACTGGTCTTGGAAGTCATGGAAGAGTGTCATGAAATGAGATTCAGGTCATGGAAGTCATGAAATTTACATCATGGTCATGGAAAAGTCATGAAATTTACAACAGGGGCATGGAATTTTTGTCTTTTCATTGATTCACAAAATAAAAATTTGGTTGTTAATTCTTCATTTGTCACCTATTTCAACAAAGAATTTCACATACGGCGTGTTTTTGGCCAATAATCATGACAACACAGTGGTAGATATTGTTTATGAAACTTGCTATTTAGTCGTGATATAAAACTTGAACGGCCTCGTATTCTAATAGGCATGTAAAATTGTTTGAAGTCATGAAAAAGTAATGGAATCTGTACTACCAAATCTAGTTTATTGTAGACAATTGGTTAATCTGTAACTTAAGCCTCTGGTAAAGTTTTATCATTTTTGTTCCAGGTCCATGCCAAACATGAGGAGAAGAGTGAAAATCGATCAGTTTACCGTGAATACAACCGTGAATTCCTGATGCCAAAAGGGACGAACCCAGAGTTGATCAAGTCCACGCTTTCCAAAGATGGCATCTTGACCGTCGAGGCCCCACTACCAGCTCTGGAAGGACCCAAAGAGCACGTCATCCCAATTGACAAGCAGTGAAAGTCGTTTTAACCCTCTTTGTATAATTATTATTGCTATTCTTCTCATTATTGCCCCACTCAACGAGCATTTTCAAGTTTTTCCTTCAAATAAAACACTTCATTACAGGCAGAAGAATATTACCGACGCTACGGGCATACGTGTATTCCTACGAATATATATATGTAAGACTATGTATTTGCCACACACAAAATAAACGGTTCAAAATTCGATATTTTAACGTATCTGCTAACCCGATTGTTTTTAATTTATTTCTCAAACTAAATTTTCCCGAGTTTTCGAGGTTGTCATCGTTTTTCTGAAATTGGCTTATGTTGAAATTAAAGTTTCTAAATGGCTAATTGGACGATGCTACTGTTATTAAAACTATTTTCAGAAATGTAGCTTTCATAAATTAAACGCAAATGTGCTGAAATTGATACACCTGCAGTTGTGTTCATTTATTGTTGTAGTTGTTCGTGTTCTTTTCAGATCTTGGAGATGAGAAAAGGCTGGTTTTGAGAAACCTAAAGAACATACGGCAGCTTCTGCACCAGGTAAGTTATGTAGACACTTTCATTCACTAGATATATGTACTCAACTTATTTGTTCAGACTGACTTTGAGCAAATTACATTATGCGCATGTTTTACATTAAATTCACAATGGAAATGGTTTGTGCAATAATGCAAGTGGCAAGCAAATTGTTTACGTTGTGAATTATAAGTAAAAATTTACATGATGTGCAAAACTTCCATAGGCATAGCGTTTTGATTTTTTCTTATATAATCGGACGCCAACTGTTGAGTCATCTGAAACACATCCAAGCAGAGCAACAGAACCTCAATTAATACAATAATTTAACAGATTGTTTTATGTGAAATATTTGCTTGAGAATCATCTTAAAAGTCGTGAAATCTTCAACTTCATCAAAATGATCAAATGGCATTATCCACAACCAAACATTTAACCTAAAATGTATGCCCACCACTAAGATGTAAAAGTAAATTGCCGTCCTAAAGTTATGCAAATCCCAAACAATTTATTGGGGAAACCCTATACCTGAATTATTGTGTATTCGCCAATTTTGTGTGAATGTAGTTGGTAATTTGGGTAACTATGAGTTGATTAATCCTATGTAGTGATTGAAATAGTGATGTTTACTAGTTTTATACTTACCACTAACAGTTTATTAGGAAACAATCTTTTGCTAGAAACTGGAGAATACAGGTATAGGATGCCGATAACTTTCTTGACCTTTAAGGATGAACAAGAATTTAATTAGCATTGAATAGTAGTTTTACTTCAAAGGTTTACATGCACTGTACATTAACAACTGGACCAAAGGACCATGATAATACCATCGATAATTACATGTACATGTACAACGTTTGTTTTCGATTTTTTCCCAAAAGCAATTCGCCCTAAGCTTCTAATTATCATCATTACTATTATTATTATTATTATTATAATCTCAACTGCATGAAAAGGGTAATTTTGATTTTCCATTTAGCACTGCATTTCTACTAAAAAATGGTCTAAAAGACTATTAGTGCAAGCACGATAATAAAGAATTGTGAAACCTGACAAAATTCAACTGTTAAAATTGTTGAAATTGAACCGTGAATACTGATAACATTCAACTGTTTAAAGTTATGGAAGTCTAGAGCGACATATATATATAATGTGCTAAGCTTAAGTGTCTTCCCCAAAATATACATGTATCAGTTGCATGAATATTGTCTGACAGAAAACCTTTAAAAGTGTCAATTGATACATGTCTGCATTTTAGTGTAATGCAAACAATGTGTTGTTTAACGTTCCCCCGCATGATAATTTCTAAATGTTTACATATTCCTTAATTTGAGTATCGACCTAATTGTTCCAAATATCGTATTAGGCCGTTCAGTTAATTTAGATTAGTAGAAGCATTAATGTCTACATTTTGATTTTATGGTCACGCAAGTTTCTAATGTTTTCAGCTAGTTTCACACATTAGTTGCATTATAAAAGAATGGTTGCATTAATAATTCAAAGCTGTTAGTGGAAAATACAGTGTCGCTGGAAATATGGTTTAAGTATTGGAGATTTCAGGGATGGCCACGTGCATTGAGATGCGTTTTAATTAGAAATATACATGTACATCCTATGTGGAAAAATTATATGCGAATAATATATTATAAATATACTGATATATTCTTAATATATTACACATTTAAAAAACTAAACTATATTTGCAATATATGACAAACTTTTGGTGATAACAAAATGAAATACATTATATTCATATTATATTAAGAATATATTTTTCATAATATATTTTTATATCATTTTGAAAATATATTATGAATTTAATGTATGTCTACATTAAATATTATTACCAAAATATTTGTGCAAAACAAGTTTGGAAATGTATAGTTAATGTAAACACGTAATTGGTTATTTGGGTATAATGTGCAGTATATTTCCCATATATTTTGCGCTTATTATTTTATACATGACCAATTTTAGTATATTTCCCATATATAAATAAAATAATTTAAAAAATATATATTGACCACATAGTTTTTTCCCTATGGGATGGCATGTGGTGCCTATTTCGAGTTATTTCATTTTCCCTCATAAATGGGGAAATCTCTATTACACTGGATTGAAATCCTTACTTCAATAGTTTTATCAAGATGATTTAATAAGAATGTCAGTTATTTGCATTAAACAACCTCAAGCCTTCTGGTGTGATTTTCATTTATTATACACGAGATTTACTACATTTTTAAGGTATTGATAATTTCGTCAGAACTGCTGGTATAGATAATGGCGTCTACATGTACAAGACGACGTGTTGTGTAAAGTTTCGATACATTTGACCACTGTCCAGTATCTTATGGTGTAGCGGTAGTGGATCCTGCACAACGGCGACGGCGATGACCACTGACCAAAGTTTTCAGCAGAGAATCGTCACCAATAGCAGACTTTTTGCCCTGTGTAGCACCTTGACCATTCTGCCCCTGTTGACCATTGTGTCCAGCCTTGTGGCCATCCTCATCCTCATCCTCATCATCTTCATCCTCGTCCTCCTCCTTAGGTTTTCCAGACGGATGTCCTGCTTGACCACTTTGTCCTTGTCCAGGTTGTTGTTGAATTTGAGTTCCTTGCTGAGCCTTTCCTTGTTCAGCTGACTGCTAATACAAAAATATTCACTGGTCATTTTTGCACATATTCAGAATACCAAATGCTGGAATGAGTTACGCGCACGCAACGTTTGCAAAATTTTGGAATTTCTTCAATTGAACAGGGGATATTTTTTAGATATTTTTTTAAAAAATACATAATGATATTGACATTTTAGGTAGTAATCTTTTCATAATTTTAACAATGTAGTAATAATTTTGAAATTGGACTTCTCCTAACGGCTTATTGGCTGGAAATGATTGCATGGCGGTTAGGGGTAGCTAAATTTTAAATTTTGCAAATCTAGGCCAGGTTAGATTAGGTTATTTACATGAATATACATGTATAATGTAAAAAAGCGCACAATAAATAAAAGGGATAACTTCCGTAGATAAAACAATACATACTTTTCTGTTATTATTCTTATATACTAATAAAGTAGAGGTGAAATATACATGTATTATGTCCACATTTTGAGCAGGGGATTATACCAAAGTATATCCCAAATTTTCCGTACATAACTATTAATAGCGAATTTCATTGCACCAAATTATCTAATTTAATTGACTTTTTTCGAATGTATTTACAAAAGTCCAACTAAAACTTTTTCATTGTTATTTCAGAAGAAATATCACATGTTATTACTCAAAGGTAAAAATGCAAAACGAACTGTTTTCATTATCAAGTTTCAAATGCTTTACTGTGAATGCTGTTAGTGGATTTTTAAACAATTCTGTCGAAAAACACTTAATAAATAAACCACTCATTGTAAAATCAAAATGCAACCGTTTCAGCATTAGTAGTAAACATTCTGTCGGAAAACGTTTTAAAAACAAACGAATTTAACCACTCTGTAGTTAATTTTATTAATCCTAAATTTCAATTTTTTAGATATTTTTGTAATTTTGGCAGATTATTCATTGCGAAAATATGCTCTAAAATCACAGTACTCCCAATTTTGTACATTTTTGGAACTAAATTAAATTAACGTACCACAAATACTGCACAGACTAAGCAGATGAAGCAAGCCAGGGCTAAAACGGACGAAAACTTCATTGTAGATCCGATGGAATTTCAGCAAATTTTTCACGGTTTTCGGATACTGATTTCTGAAATTTGATACTGTTTGCTTGGAATCGGTGCTTTATATAGTTCCTAGTTTGAAAAAGGGTGTTTCCTGAGGAAATGGCTTCCATAGTGCTAATTCACAGCACGAACAAAACAGTTTCATTGCCAAAAATTGTCCACAAAGTGGACAATTTGTAGGTGACACAAAAAAGGGTTATTAGGACACAATTGGATGAAAGTGTAACGCCATGCTCGAATTTTCAGTTTGCACGCAAGCCCAGAATAAAAAAGGGATTTATTGGGAAACGCATATACACATGTAATTCGAATAATTGCGCGAATAACTGACCGAATAACAATGGCAATTACCGCACGGTGATTGCAGTATTATGTGAAAATCGAAAATGCATGGTTTTCTATGTCCATGAAGTGTTCCTCGAAATCTAGCACAACAATGGAAATGCCCATTTAACGACGTGACAAAAGGTATGAACCTTGAAAAATGCTGTTTAGGGGTCATCCGTAAAGGACGTCTGGGGGTGGGGTATTCCAGGAAAGTGGTCGTCCAGATCGTCAATTGGAATTTCGAGTTTAATATTGAAAAATACTGATTGAAAACTGGGTAAGAATTCGTTCCTAAACTGAAAAACGTGTGTTATTTTGGTCGCTTTTCGTCAAATATTCTGGTCAAAACTATTTAATCTGGCAATTCGTCAAATTCAATTATATCTGGTCTGTTGTACTGTTAGATTTACTGGTAGAATTGCATAACTGTATATTAAAATCGTAAAAATCCAGGAAGCCCTTTATGGATGCCCTTACCAAATATCCATCACAAATAACTGCACCAGGCGACAATATATTATTACAGTTATTAACAAACAAAACAGATGTGACACAAACAGTAGATCCTTAGCATGAAATGAAATTTTTTCGAATGACATACTCTGACAAGTCCCAACAGCATTATTTTTATGTTAAATCCAAAAAAAGAAGTTACACTTAGTCATCACCGACAGTAACGAACATAAATGGCACAAATTTACTTTAAATTATTATAAACTTGCCATAAGAATTCATGACGAGAGCCCCAAGGGATTATCAGCACGTCCTTTTACAACTATGGCATTGTTTATATAAAATTCACTTCCAGTTACTTGTGCGTCAAATTGCCATATTGCTCGGAGTCAATTCTTGCCTGAACATTGTTTTACCCAAATATTCAAACCGTAATTCCAACTATCATATTCAGGACTCTGTTTTGACGAGGCACGGTCTACTGAAAAGCTGTCCTCTCTCCAAAATCCACTTATTGGCAACTGAAACGGATATTTCGTAAGAACCAATTTACAAGTAAGATAATTAAAAAAGAAATACACGTGAAATGCAAATAGAAACAGTACTCCATTTTGATCCAAAAAGGACTGGGCAACCTCCGTGAAAGGTGTTTTCATCGAGGTTTCCAGCATCATCCAAATTGTACCACATTGTGGCCGAGCCCTTTAAACGACGAAAAATAATTAGTCGGTTACTTAAAACTATAAAAGTTTCAATAAAACCAAAGCAAACACCTTCTTGGGGTAGACGGACACGTTGGCATTTGGAAAATACGTTGCACCTCCTAATGCCACATCACTCAACTAACAGTACGAAATTTAAAGGTCATTTAATTTTAAAATCACAAATCGTGCCAAATTTGAATGTTAATTACACTCATTGAAATTCTACTTACATAAAGTATAAATGTCATTATACGATTTCCCATGTAGTCGCTCTCGTTCTAGGGAAAATAAACGAATTTTACATGTAAGTGTCATTAAATTTGTCTAGTTTGGTGTCACCATCAGTTACTTCAACGTTCGAAAATCAGAAATTTCGGTTACAATCGTAAGTAAATAATGGTGCAAGCAGCTTGGTGCAATAATCAGTAGTATAGTGCCTCTGTTTGGAAGTTTAGGGGGTGGGGCAGTTGATGGTCTCACCTTTTTCCCCCAAGTGGGCGGTGATGTCATAACCTGAACCACCCCTAAATCCCATACAGAAGAACTTTACTATTATATGTATTATCACTTACGACTAGTTTTTGCTCAAATTCCTCTTTCGAATCCAAAGCATCGTAATGAGCACTGAACAAGCCACCAATACCATAATTAACAACCTGTAAACATAAACTTTGAATATTACCACTATTGAAAATTAATTTATTAAACTTATAAACATACTTTGCTTGCCCAGTTACTTGTGCATACAGTTATAAAATTGTATTAATAAATACACAACCACCTGTGCATAACATAGAAATGAACCATACTAATAATAACCACACAATATTAGTAATATTTGTGAGTTGATTACTGTAGTGTCCACATTTTTTTAAATTAGCCGATTTTTAATGTTTTGTTTACAAATAACATATTAAAATTAGAAACAGATGTTTTGCTTGCCCAGTTACTTGTGCATACAGTTGTAGAAATGTAATAAAAATACACAACCACCTGTGTACAACATAAAAATGAAACATACTAATAACAAAAAAAACATTATTAGTAATATTTGTGATTTGATGACTGTAGTGGCCACATATTTTCAAATTAGGTGATTTTTAATGTTTTGTTTACAATTAACTTATTAAACTTAGAAACAGAAGCTTTGCTTGCTCAGTTACTTGTGCATACAGTTGTAAAATGTATTAGTAAATACACAACCACCTATGCACAACATAAATATGAAACATGCTAATAATAACCAAATATACTAGTAATATTTGTGAGTTGATGACTGTAGTGGCCAAAACATTTTTTTAATTTGGTGATTTTTAATGCTTTTTTTTGCAAATCCGAACAATACAGTCTATTGGTGCATTCTTAATTCCATTTGTGTTTTAGTATTTGAATGATTTTTGGTGCACTAAGAAAACGATGCAAAAGTTTTGTGTTGTGTTAGCACCTGCACAGAAAAGTAAACAATCGAATCATCATGATTACATGTGTCTAGCAGCAATGTGAATGCATCACTAATTCTAACAAAATTGGCAAATTTGTGGCCAAGATCATTGGGTAAATTATAAGTAACAATTACCTGGAAAGGTTCAGCATTGTCGCCATCTGTAACCAAACCGGTAATCCGTTCAATCCTCTTAGAAATTGTGCCAATTGGACTCAGATAATCACCAACCCATCCAGTTTGACTGATCCTGTCTTCGCTGGTTCCGGCACCATTGCCATATTCACCAACCACCTGAGACCTTATTAACTGTTAATATGGCAGAAACGACATAACTTGAAAAATTTTTTTTCGCTTCTCTGATCCCAGTAATTGTTGCAATAACACCTCTCAAGTCTTAAACGTTTGATTTACCAATGGCTTTGCAAATTTCTGGATTACATCCGCTTCTTTCTCACTAATGACGTCATGAATCGTGGTTATCGACGGTGTCCTGCTTTGGACTTCCATCTTGAACCTCTGCAAGGTCACGAAGGGGTCATCCGGATTCTTCAGGTAATGGCAAAACAGCTTTGATCTTTCTTCTTCATCCTAGAGTCAAAGGAATATACTGTTAATTTTCTTCATCAATTTGTACATGGGGTGTCACAAGCTACAGTGTAAGTAATAACAGCTTGCCAATGTAGACACCCCAAGAATGGTTCATTGATCATTCATCCCAAATAGTATAAGGCTTGAAAAAGTGCACCAATGTTCGTTACCAGCAATCCGTTGGAGATGAAACACAAAGAATTTGGATTTTTTTTCCCATGCAGCTGTTTTTCGTTCATTCTAAACCTTTGCTCTTCAGCAGAAACTTGCTGTAGTTTCTTAGGAAATACGTGATATTCCATGTCGTACTCAGGATTATTTTCTAGTTCTATATACATAAATGCAAATAAGGTATAATTTCATTTATCTCTAATGACTTATTGAGTTACAAGCGAATCACTGACCTTTCATATAAAAGCTCCTTGTCTCTTCATGCTGAAATTATAAAGTGTTGGGTGTGAGACAATACAGGTATACTATGGTAATATGCCCTGCTCCAAAAATGTGTGGTATATTTCAACTTAACTTCTTTAGTAGAGTTGCTATATGTAATGCTAAGTATCGGAAATTAGAAATAAAATGTTTTACACTGTACCTCACTTAATCTAACTTAACGTGACCTAACTTTAACCTCACATTAACTAACCCAAACTAACCTAACCACCCTAACTTAACCTAACCTAACCTAACCTACCGCCAGGCAATCATTGCCAGCCTACGAGTCGTTAGGAGAAGCCAACTTTCTGATTATTTCCATGCTAAATTTGCACAAAACAAAATAACTAAAAAATATCAGAAATTCTGACAGCTATAGTTAGTTATTATTGAATTCTACTTGATGAGTATACCCCAAAGATGTATTAAGAATATATTTTTGGATGTATTATCCATATATTGAAAATATACCAAAATTGGCCTGATTTCATATATGGATAATATAATTATTGTCTTCGTTATATATTATTACCAAAATATTTGTCATATATTACAAACATAATTCCTTTTTTTAAATATATGTGCTATACTGTATATTACGAATATATATCTGTACATTTATAATATATTATTCACATATACTCTTCCCATATGGGTAGAAGATCAAAAAGAAGAAATTAAATGTACACATTTGGAGCAGGGCATATACCGTAGTACACCTGACCTGACAACATAAGATCATCTAAAATACTCAAAAAAGCATCTACAAGGCTCTAACCTCTAACATCGCTTCTGTTAGCAGAGTTTCCGTTAGTTGGCAACTTCCACATGATATATAATCATCACATTCCAATTTTCTGCACAGGAGGTGGGCCTGTTCCCTCCATTCCACGTAGTAATCTAAGGCTTTCATGTCTTTGGCTGTTTGGGCCAACATGAGGCAATCTGAAACTAAAAGTTAACCAAGAGCAAATACACCATCTGGACGCCTTAAGATTACACGATAGGAGGCGTGGCCTAATCGTTACCTGTCAATCTGCTGGACGTATTCAGCTGTTTGATTCTCCCTTCCACTAAGTCACTGGCAGCCATGTAATACGTTGCTTGCAATCGTAATATGCCAGTTGCTGCACCCATCATGTCCTCCTTGTAAGTCACTTTCACACTTTCACTGACTTTTACAACATCTTCTACCAATTCGTCCAAACCTGCATTAATTCAGATTTTGAATAATTAGAAATTTTCTCAGAAATCTTTCTTCAATTTACTTCAATTTAATCATTGATCAACCATTGATCAACCACCGAAATCCTTATACCCGGCTATTAATGAAAGATCTTATTATTTTTAATCAGTTTTCAATTTTTAATCGATATCGTCACGTTTAAAACAGATATTAATTTCGAATTTTCCTCGATCTAATGAACGAATTTTTTTCCTAATTACATTGAAAAAGTTTGTATATAACTCATAATTTACTTTTGCAGAAAACCAATTGAATCGCAAACCGTTTTAGTAATTACAGTGTGAATTTAAAAGAATTGGTTAAGATCAAACGACAAATGACCCAAAATGAAAGTTGCTTCAATTGATTAATTACCATCACGTGATAATAACCTATTTTGGGGCAAAATTACTTCATTAATGGTGCTATTGCCAATTAATGTAGATGTACAGGGTGATCCAAAGAAACGGGTTATTTCAAAAACCTAAAATAAAATCTTTAAAACTTTGTACACTTATTTTAACTATCTCACATTGTTGAATGTTAAACGTCATTGACAAATTATCATACAGTAGAACCTCCAAAGTTGACCACCTCCCTATCTTGACCACATTGTAACTGCTTGGACGGGCTCCACATTAACTAAATGGAAGGTGACCATGTTGACCATCCGCAACTCTGTATGTGTTGTATGTTGACCACTTGGACTATGACACAATAGTAATTTACTCTCTGTATGTCGACCAGTATGGTCTCAACATGTAAAGTCATGGTTGATTAAATTCATTGACTCCTTGCAAAACTTATACTGTACACCCCTGTACAGCTGTCTATAGAGGAAAAAGAGTTCATTTTTAACCCCTTCAGCACTCCTACTGTATGTGGAATTGCTGGATGAATTTGCAGCACATTAGCAATACTGGTAATGTATTATGACTATTTTAATAAGATTATTCATAAATGATGCATGATTACTGTAAAATGTAAATACATGCAGTTGGCGAAGTTAACATTCTGTGTCAGTTCAAGCCTCGTTCCATATGTTGACCAGTTTGCGACAGTCACTTGGGTGGTCAACTTACAGAGGTTCTTCAGTAAAAATAATTGTACAAAAGTTTTGACCTTTGGAAGGGACATTACCATCAGCCAATGAGCTCAATCGTGTTGACAGCGTATTGACGTCAACAGCAATTCGCCTAATTGCTTGAAACGCATGTAGGGGATTTTCCGCCAGTTTTGAATCCATCACTGATTCATCCCAATCTTCGGATGTCTTATCCGGAAAATCTTCCTTAACTTCGTTTTCCATCCTTTCCTGTTCGTCTAGGTATCTGCGAAAAGCACATGAGTTGACTGTTTCTCAAGTTTTTGAACTTAGTTTTCTTTGAATGGTGTATTTTTACTTTTGCACTAATTCTCTGTACTCGTCCAAATCCTTCAGGTTGAGACGCAAAAATTCGGAAATTTTTCTGTCCAAATGCAACGCTGATGCGATGGATTCAACCGAAGTATATGCATTTTGCTGACATTCGATTAATCCGATTAAGAAGAGGAGTAGGAGCCCGAAAATTCTCATCCTTGCATATACGACAAGTCTGAAATTATGTCACATTAATATTGTACTCACTTTAAAAATTTTGTTACAAAAATTGACACACATACAGTATATTACATGCTGATGGGGGTTGCCTGAAACTCTGATTGTTGCCTAACCTATACCTACGATTAGCTCAATCCAATGCGGTGCCATATCACAATGCCAATAAAATATAGAACATCGTTTACCTCACTTACAGTGGAACCTCCAAAGTTGACCACCCTCCTATGTTGACCACATTTTAACTGACCGAGCGGTCACCACATTAACTCAATGGAAGGTGACCTCTATATGTTGACCACCTGTACCTCTGTATGTTGTATATTGACCACTTGGACTTTGACGCACAATAGTAATTTACTCTCTGTATGTTGACCGTCATGGTCTCAAGTTCTCAACGTGTAGTTATGGATGATTAAATTCATTGGCTGCTTGCAAAACTTATACGGTACACAGTACATTACAGTGCTAAAATTCCAGTACTGCTGTACAGCATGTGTAATTGCTGGATGAATTTGCAGCACATTAGCAATATTGATACTGTATTATGAAACTTTAATAAGATTATTAATGAATGATTCATCAATGATGAATGATTACTGTAAAATGTAAGTACATGCAGTACCTGCAGTTCACAGAATTAAAATCCTGCGTCAGAACAAGCTTCGTTCCATATGTTGGCCACCTCCATATG
Source organism: Kryphioiulus occultus (assembly GCA_034687865.1). Taxonomy (NCBI): domain Eukaryota; kingdom Metazoa; phylum Arthropoda; class Diplopoda; order Julida; family Julidae; genus Kryphioiulus; species Kryphioiulus occultus. Next base: position 15,436 of record JAQGAF010003901.1, read on the forward strand.
TTGACCAGTTTGCGACAGTCTCTTGGATGGTCAACTTACGGAGGTTCTACTGTAGTTTGTATGAGATCGTTTATTTCGTGATCCTATTATATCATTTAATAGAATCATGAGAGATTGGCACGTTTTGATGACCCAATTATGGATACATAATAAAATGCTTATGCACTTCTCACTTGTTTACTACCACTTTTTAGCTTTAGAAAAATTTGAAAAAGAACATACAAATCTCGCAACATGTTGAATGTGCATAAAGATTTTATTATATATCTACAATGAATGCACGCAAATGTTACCTGGGTAAGCTTGGTAAAAGATATTTTTATTTCTAAATAATAGTTCTTTTCGCAAAAAAATATTTACAAATTATTGTTTTTGGGAAAGAAATTTAACGGGCAGTTCCCCTCCCACCCCTGCCATGTTAAAATTTGTATACATATTATCTCTGCGAATAATGAATAAA